>PVKH010003890.1:5803-24297 GCA_004027955.1 Chaetophractus vellerosus
CCTCCAAAAAAAAAAAAAAAAAAAAAAAAAAAAAAAAAAAAAAAAAAAAAAAAAAAAAAAAAAAAAAAAAAAAAAAAAAAAAAAAAAAAAAAAAAAAAAAACAACCAAGAAGTCCAAAACAAAAAAGATATTAAAAAAAGAAAAAGGACATGGACAATTTAGGGCTCTGTCCACAGAAACTTTGACCAACCAGCATGAACTGACAGAACTGACTGATAGACTTATCTGGAAAACAGCTAAAGGACTGCAGTAACAGGGCAATCATCAAATCAAGAAAATAGCAGTAGACTCTCGTTGTACCCTGTCTGGCCCGCCCTCCACCCCTCACTGGCTCCACCTCTCAGCTGGTCTATCTTTGCAGTGAGAGTTCCTCATCCCAGTGAGAGTCCCTCATTCTACAGAACACTGTGGGAAAGCAGTCAAGTTGTACTGCCTGGGGCAAAGGATTACTGGCTAAAGGATTCACAGTGTAGTGCCCAGGATGGTGGACTTTCTTAGGGAAGAGGAGATATTCAGGGACATTTGGAACTATGTAAACAGGGGAATTCCTAGGGCCAAGAGTGCATGCCCAAGTCAAGATACATGCTCAAGGGGCCGGCTCGATAGCCCAGTGGATAGGGCACCGGCATACCACATGGGAGGCCCCGGGTTCGGTTCCCGGGGACCTCTCCTAACGGGCAGACCGCCTTGAGAATGGCAAGCCGCCATGGGCGGGCCGGAGCCACCGTGGACGGGCAAAAAGCTGCCACGGACAGGGCAAAAGCCGCCACCGGCAGGGCAGTTTGCCCGCAAATGGAGCGCAGCCAGCCACCCGCGAACTGAAGCAAGAGCCGGTGGTGAATAGAAGCAGAGGCCCCCCACAAGCGGGGAAAGCCGCTCCTGCGCAGTGACCAAGTCTCGGCGCGTCACCGCAACGGGGGGGAAGGGGAGATATGTAATAAAATAAATAAATCTTTAAAAAAAAAAAAGATACATGCTCAAAAAGGGATCAGGGAGGGCTCCATGCTTTGGGTAGGAGCTACTCTCCAAACGCATCGTATGGATAAGCACTGAAGGAGAATCTTGCACAGGTCAATCTGTAAATACTGGGAAAGATGCTTTCTTTTTCCATTTTTTTGTTATCTCCTGACACTCCAGAAATCTCTGTCATAATACTAGCTGGGTACAAACTTATTTAGATTCTAGATTCCAGCAATAGCACATTAAACATCACAACATCCAGATTTCAACACAAGATACACAACATACAAAGAAATAAGAAGTAATGCCCGAGCCAAAGGAGGAGATAAAAGCTTTAGAAACCATCAGTAAGGAGGATCAGACCTGGAACATATGAGGAAATATTTTTTAAAATAGCCCAAATATGGTCAAAGAAATAAAGGACATCAGACGAATGCAAAGAGAATAACAATAGAGAGTTGGAAATTACGAAGAGAAATGCAACAGAGCTGAAGACCACAGTAACAGAAATTTAAAATTCCCTAGAGAATTTCAACAGGAGATTGGAACTGGCAGAAGAATGAATCAGTAAATTTGAAGCTAAGACCATTGAAATCATCCAGTCCGAGGAGCAGAAGAATGAAAGAATGAAGAAAAGTGAATAAAGCCTGAGGAACCTGTGGGATGCCATCAAGCATACCAATAGATATATTGTGGGAGTTCCAAAAAGAGAAGAAAGAGAGAATGGGGCCGAGAGAATGTTCAGAGAAATAATGGGCTGTAAATTTCCCAAATTTAACGAAAGATGAAAACATACATCCAAGATGTTCAAGATGCTCACGAGCAGGATTGGTGCTGATGAGGTATAAGATCAAATCTTATAAATTATTTAGCACTATTTGTTTTTTTTACCATGTGTTAATTTGATTAAAAAAATGAGAAAAGCATTTTTAAAAATAGTAATATATGGGTTAAGTAAAAAGGACATAGAGAGGAAATTACAATGATAGGAAATACATTGATTACACTCAAAATTGACGCCCTCAGTGCCAAAATTCACAGGTAAAATAGCTGTAATCAAATAGTAAGAAACTATTTGAGGCAATAATTTTTAACAGGGAAGAGGCATTCTAAAACTAATACAGTAACAAATTATTCTGAATTGACAGAAAAGAGCAAAGAACATTTCTAAAGAAAGAAGTGAGCTTCAAAAGGAGCTTTCTGTTGCGTTCACCTTTGGAAAATCAGTTTCCAATGTTAAAAAGAGAAACATAGAACCAAGGAACTCTATGAAAACATGGTCCAGTATCTATTCTTATGATTACAGTACAAAGAAACACAGCACTTTATAAAACACAATAGGAATAAAGCCAAAGATTACCTAATCATAATTATTCGACTTATTTTCAAAGTTTGTATTGTTGTTACTGTTGAGATTTGTATCAAAGAGAAAGCTGTTTAAAGTAGAAAATAAAACAAAATAAAAACTTTATTAGGAGAGATCTAATGTCCAATAGAGGTGAAAATAGTAAGACTGGCTTAGGTACTTAAATTGTGCTAAAGTAAAATATACTGAATAAACTTGCAGATACAACTGAAGAAACATTTTTAATGATCTTTGAAAAATCTGGGGTATGGAAAAAGTGTTGGGTGACTTCATGTACAAATATCACCATAATGTTTTTCAAAAGGCGGTTAATAAAAAGTCCTGATACTAAATATTAATAAATTTTACATCAGTCTCCAACAAAATTCTACAATGGACTATGAAAAAAAACACTTTAATAAATCCTTTAAACAAAGAAATACAAATAAATATAAAGAATTACAGATGCATAAGGAATAAATTCTCACAGGCTAATTTGTAACAAGATAGAATTATTGACTAGACCAGGAGAAACTTACAAATACAGGGAAGGTATCTTGATTGCAGTAATGCATATGACATCCATATACTGTTGAGAAGATTGAAAAAATTGGACTATATGATAGTCCAATTAGTTGAAATCATATTCAATGGAACAATGTTATCCCAAGAGTATTGATTAATGCAGTATGTCAGTCACTGGGATGACAATTAGAGAAATCTATAGGGGCCTAGTACAGAGTTATCCTGTGTCCTTTATAACAATTTTGTCACTGGATTGAATAAAGAAGCCAAGCTGAATAAATCTGCTAGTGCCACCATGCTTACAAGAAGGGCACATCGGACAACCAAATAACTACTCAGAAAGATGCTGACATATTCAAGCAATTAGTTAATAAGACAACATGAAATTTAATAGGAATAGATGCTGCACTTTCTTCTTAGAATTTTTCCCATTGGTTTTTAAAAGATTACTTTATCAAGTAGATGCAGACATTTTACTAACAACTTATATTAAAAGGGTATGGGCTTAATATAAGCTTAATGTGGTCCAAAAATAGGAATGGCTCCCTTAAAATTTAATGTAAAATTTAGACTCATGAGAATTGAGCTGTCTACTACTAGTTACAGCTTACATAAGTCAATTGCTGAAGGGTTGAAATTCAATCTGCTAGTTAATATTTCAAGAGGATTGTTTAAGAACTGCAATACGTTCAGAGTAAGGCAAGCAGAAAAACGAAGAAACTGGAGTCCATATTGTTTAGGCAATAGCTGAAAGCACAAGGAACAATTGGCCCAGAAGATAGAGGATTTGTTCATCTTGTATTTTCACTTACTTGTATACATATTGTATTTTTAGAGTAGTCGACAAATGCTTATGGAAAGATTAATGTGTTGTATTTAAAACGAAGGTATACCCAAGGTTCATGATATCCAAGATAAAGAGGTCTTTTCTTTTAAACTTAAAAATATGTCATATGTTAATTGTTTTTTACTCCTTTTCTTAAATTAAGATCCATCCTTTTGTGATGGCTCAAATATTATTTCCTTTGTCTTGGAACACTTGAAAGTGAGTCAAACCTTTCAAAAAACCATGACTTTACAAGTATCTCCGTGGGTAAATTTTCTGGACAGGTGACATCATAAAGAAACAGTTGTATTCTAGTCCACATAGTACTATTTGGAATTAATTTATCAGATTGGCCTTTAGCTAAAATAAGGCATTTGTTTGGTACTTGGATTTTCATTACCTTGCTTGCTGTTTATACCCTTTAGACAATTAAGTGGGAACAAGAACTCTATTCCAAGTGATTCCCTAGTGTATTCACGAAAACACGTTCATTCCATTATTTCTCATATGAAGTACAAGCCTTGACCCAACAGTAAATTTATCATTGTTTCTCAGGTGATTTGGGGTTGGGGGTGGGTAAAAGATAGGCAGGGCATTTTATTAGCAGACTTTGGGATCATATTTCATTTATTTGCTTATTTTTCTATTTTTTCAAGAAGGCAAAGAAGGATAATAGGAGAGAGGTAGTGAGATCCTGCTCCTCCTCCTTCAAAATTCCTTCTAGTATCCAGGGAATTTTCCTTAATCTTTGTATGGATGCCTTCCAATTCTAAATTGAAATCATCCCATTGACAGTAAAGTCCCAACCTATTCAACCATCATCTCTATGCATATGATAGCCCTTTTCTATATCCTTTAACATCTGAGATCCCTTCTCAGGAAAGAAAATGTTCCACTTCCTGGATTATCCTAAATGATGGTATGACTGTCATCTACTCTCCTAAACTAAAACTCTCAGAGGAATCTTGTACTCTTCTCCTCCCTTGGCTTCACTCATCTAGTTTGGGCACTACTCTTGCCATCAGAAATGCGCTTGAGGTTCTCTCCAATCTGCAACTTGCTTAGTTCAAGATCTTGATTTCTAGATTATTTCAATGGCCTCTTATATTTATTGTACAAGTTCTTTGACAATCTGATTTCAACAAATACCTCCACTACCCATGACATATGACCACATGCCCCAGTGTCACAACTTATCACCATTCCCAAGATCAGGAATCACTGCCTTTTCATAACTTAATGAAGATCATTTTCCTGTGATGCCATTTTTCTTCTCTTGTGAGCTCCAAGACTAATCTTTAATTCCACAAGTATATATTGAGCACTTAATACATGGAGAATAATGCTTTAAGTCCTATGAGTAATAAGATTAAATAACACATGTTCACAACACAGTGAAAAGGAACACTCATGAAAAAAGAAGCTAAAATTTTGATAGGTTATATAATAAAGGTATGCACAAGGCAAGGAAGTGGGACAAGGAAGAAAATGGAGATAAGGAAGGGATGGGCTCACAGAGGATGGCATATTTGATATGAGAATTGAAGGATTAAATCAGATGCCATTCTCAATAAATTTTAATGTGTTACATTTTCTAAAAGTTTATTTTTATGTATTTCTGCTTGATTTCTTTCTCAAGCACGCTTGGCCCCAGGTCCTTTTTACATCTGACTCTCCTAAACCAGTCTGTTTTGGTTGTCTGTAGAGCTTACCTATTACCCTTTTCTCAACCTATAGAGATGATATTCTCTTTCCTCCAGTCTGTACTGTTACATGGATCACCGCCTAGAGACCTCCCCCTTGATCCTTCCTGTTATCTTCCTCCTAGCAAGTCTCCTCTTCCACACAAGGACGGTAATATGCGTCAATAGTGTGGCCCCCATTCCATGGAATTCTTTATCTTTTAATAGTTCATCTTGCATCTTTATTTTACAATTGAATTCCCTGTCTACTAAAGGGAGTGAATGGCAAGTTAGTAATTTCTTTGGTTTTTCTGATACCCAGTGACTGAGATGAGATGTGGTCATGGAAATTTTTATTATAAAATTTAATTAACAGAAAACAACACTTAAGTGTGTCAAGCTAATATCTGGTAAATGCATGTCTTTGTCTTTCAAAGTCTTTCTTATAATTTTCACAGCTGAAGACATGGAGAAGCTTCAATTCCATCTCATGGCCTTGTCAACATGCTTCCTGATTTTCTGACTCTTGTTGGTCTACCATAATGGGACCTCAAGTGAAATAGTCAATTTTCCATTCTTCTGGGAGCAAAGCAACTTGGAAGTATCAGATGTGTCCTTGGAAGTTTGTTGGCCATATTCGTTTTCAATATATAATTACATATATAGTTCCCATAAATGTACCCCCTCATTATTAACACTTTACATTAGTGTGGTACAATTGTTAAAATTGATGAAAGCATATTGTAACTGTACTGTTAACCATATCCATAGTTTACATCAGGGGTCACTGTATTACATAGTCCTATGTTTCTTTAAAATTTTTATTCTAGTAGAATACATACAACCTAAAATTTCCCCTTTTAACCACATTCAAATATTCAATTCAGTGGTATTAATTATGTTCACGATATTGTGCTACCATTACCACCACCCATTACCAAAACTTTTCCATCACCCCACACTGTCAATTAAGCGTTAACTTCCCATTCTCTTCCACCACTCTGGTTCCTGGTAAGCTAGTCTAGTTTCTGACTTTATGAATGTGTTTATTCTAATTATTTCACATCAGTGAGAAATTAAAATATTTTCATCCTTTTGTGTCTGCTTCTTTCACTCAAGATGATGTCTTCAAGATTCATCCATGTTGTTGCATGAATCAGAACTACATTCCTTTTCACTGCTGAATAATATTATATTGTATGTTTATACTACATTTTGTTTATCAATTCACTGTTGCTGGAAACTTAGGTTGTGTACACAATCTTTTGTCTTTTATGAATAATGCCAGTATGAACATCAGAGTGCAAATATCTGCTCAAATCTCTGCTTTCAATTCCTTTGGGTAAATACCTAGAAATGGGATAACCAGATCATATGATAATTCTGTACTTAACTTTTTGAGGAAGTACCGAAGTGATTTCCACAGTTTCTGCACCATTTTATATTTCCATCCACAATGAATTAGTGTTCCTTTTTCTCTAATTTTTCTCCAACAATTGTTATTTCTCATTTTTTTCAATAGTAACCATTCCAGTGGGTGTGAAATCATCTCATTATGGTTTTGATTTGCATTTCCTTAATGTGCATTTTGGCCATTTGTATATCTTCTTTGGAGAAATGTCTATTCAAGTTTTTTGCCCATTTTTAATTGGGTTGTTTTATGTTGCTGACTTGTAGGATTTCTATATATATTCTGAATATTAAACCCTTATCAAATATGTGACTTCCAAATATTATCTCCCATTCTGTATTTGTCTTTTTACTTTCATGTTGAAGCCCACTGATGCACAAATTTTCTAATTTTGATGAATCCCATTTGTCTTATTGTTTTGTTGCTTGTGCTTTTGATGCAAAGTCTAAAAAACTATTGCTCAACATATGGTCCTGAAGATGCTTCCCTACGTTTTCTTCTAGGAGTTTTATAATTTTGGTCCTCAAATTTAGATCTTTCATTGGCTTTTAGTACATTTTTTATATGGTATCAGGTAGGGGTCCTCCATTTTTTGTGCATATGTATATCCAGTTTTCCCAGCACCAACTGTTGAAGAAGCTGTTCTTATTCCAGGGAGTGGACTTGGCAACCTTGTCAAAATCAATTGTCCTCAACTCCCATATGGGCAAAATCTATCATAAAGTGGAAGTGTATAGTTGTGCAGTGGATGGGCATGACAATGGTACAATGATACTATTGGGTTCGGTGTTGCTGGTTTGTCAGGGGTGTAGGGTGGGGAGGGTGGGTTGGACTGTCCATGGGACTGGAAGGAGGGTTGTGGAAGGGAGCAGGTGAACACAGGGGATTGGTAGGTCATGGTTGAAACTACAATGTTGGGAATGCTCTTTTGGCAATATAGCAAGTGAGGGTTACTGGTGTACGGTGTTGGATGTGGGGGGCATTTGGGACGGGGCGCACCTAAGGCAGGCCTCTAGGTAGTGTGTGAGTGTTCATCCTGCCATAGTGTGTTATATCAGTGGGTGGAGACCCACATAATGAGCAGCAAGATGGTGGACTCCTATCTTGGTAAGGACCACTATGTTCTCAAATAGAAGGGTGGGAGTCTTTCGAGAGTATGTGTCAAGCTCTCAGTGCTGTTGCAAGTAACTATGACTCTTGTCCTTCAAGAAGTGAAGCCTGGTGGTTGCCATGGGTCCCGAGGGGAGAAGGAAGGAGAAATAGAACAGATGGAAGAGGGGGCATTTTGGGGGTGATGGAAATGTTCTACATCATCTTTCTATGGACATAGGCCATGTTAAATTACATGAAAATTTATGAAAGTGCATGATCCAAAATGTAAACCATAATTTAAACCACTGACCCTGGTTAGTAGCTATGTTTCAGTATTTGTACATCAGTTATAACAAACACACCATCTACGTATAAAATGTTATTAATAGGGGAATGGGGAAAAGGAGGAGAATGTTGGGTATATGAGAGGCCCCTGTATTGGGTACATGACTTTTCTGTAAACTAAAACTTCTCTGAAGACAGAATGAAAAAAGTAAGACATTGGGGTAATAAATGGAAAAAAATTTCACTGTACATATAGGACAACAGATATTACAGTGATAAAAGGCAAAATGTTAAAAAAAACTTTTAAATATATTTTCATTTTTTATTATCAAATATTTATTTATTTTATTTTATTTTTAAAATTTTTTTGTATTTTATTTATTTTTAAAGCTATCATTATTTCATTTTCTTATTAACTATATATGGCTATTTTATTGGCTTCATTTTTGAAGAAGTTTTAGATCACAGAAAGGTTACAACTGTGGCAGGGGAGAATCATTGGTGGCAATAATTGGGTATAAATGATGGGGGATACATGGGAGGAAGCTCTCCTGGCCATACATATAAGGCATATAAATGTGTTCAAATGTTCATAGGGCATTATCATGGTGGGTGGAGATTCACACAATAACCAAAAGAATATAAAATTCCCATCCTATCACATTCTCTAATGGAACAGCAAGAACCCCCTGAGTACAAGAGCAATGACTAGTGAAGAAGGATGGTCCACTGATGGGCCCTTGATATTGATGACTGTGCTTATGAACCTTTACTCTTGAAATGGAAACTTAGCCTAGTATTATGGGGTGCCTAAAAGTTGCCTCCTGGGAGCCCCCTTGTTGCTCAAATGAGGCCTCTAAGCTGAACTCAGCATATAAATACATTACCTTCCCCACAACGTGGGACATGACTCCCAGGGATGAGCCTCCCTGGCATCAAGGGATTACTACCAAGCACCAACTAGCAATTCAACTGGAAAAAAGACCTTGACAAAATGGGAGGAACGGTAAAGACAAATGAGCTTATATTGCTAAGAGACTTCAAAGTGAATTGGGAGGTTACGCTTGTGCATGTCTCAGCAGGATCTCATTGACAGCCAAAGTAGATACTACATCAAACAGCAGGGCTCCTAAGGGCTCTGGTGACATCCAGACACTATAGTCAGGGCAGGAGTTTGGTGCTCTGCCAGTGGATCCTACTTTGGAATGTATGCTCCCAAGTGTGACAGAGTTGGACTAAGTTGTGGTTTCCCTACACATGGCTCTTCTATTTGAACCTATAATTAGTACTAGAGTTGGTAGGTGTACATCCAAGAGACTTAAATCTTTAGGCTGTCCATGTACTAGCTGGGCCCTGAATCTAAACGGAGTTGCAGCACCTACTCTCCAGTTCATTGGTTTTACCCAGGACAACTAACAAGGAGGTGATGATGGACAACTACCATACCAAGGAACTGAGAGAGTCTACAACTACAAGCAAGAGTGTCCATCCATTGGCCCTATGGGAGCACAGCCCCCTCTCAATTAGAGGTAGAGAGAACATCACCATCCCAGAATCCTCAGGATTGGGGAGTGAACTATGGGCTAAAGTAGATTACTGGTATTCTACTATAGACTTATTGTGTTTCTAGCAATGGAAGAAATTATATCATTGATGTGGAGGCAGCGGCCACTGGAGTTTCTGAGGGCAGGGAGAAGGAAAAACAGGTGTAATACGGGGGCATTTTGGGGACTAGGGAATTGTCCTGAATGACATTGCAATGAGAGATTCAGGCCATTATATATCTTGCCATAACCTACAGAATTGGGTGGGAGAGAGTAGAAACTACAATGTAAACTTTAATCCATGCTCAGTGGCAATGCTTCAAAATGTGTTCATCAATTGCAATGAATGAAGGATGTTGTTAATGGAGGGAAATGGGGGAGGTGTAGGGAGCAGGGAATATGAGAATCCCCTATATCTTTAATGTAACATTTATGTAATCTAAATATCTTTTTTTAAAAGAAATCAATTGGCCATGGGAGCAGATGTGGCTCAAGCAGTTGATCTCCTACATGGGAGATCCTGTGTTTGGTTCCCAGTGCCTCCTAAAGAAAAAACAAACAGACAATGAGCAGACAAAGAACAAAAACAATGAGCAGACAACTAGCATAAACAACAAGCAGAAACAACGAGCAAAAGCAATGATCAAACAGACAGGGGAGCCATCTCGGGGTGGGGTGGGCAGGGGTTGGTAATCAATTAGCCATAGATGTGAGGGTCTGTTTCAGAACTCTCAAATTGATTACATTGGTCTATATGACTGTCCTTGTGCCAGTGCAATGCTGTTTTCACCATAGTAGTTTGTATAACATTTTAGAATTGGGAAGTGTGAGTCCTTCTACTTTACTCGTCCTTTTCCACATGATATTGGCTATTCTAGACCCCTTCTACTTTCACTTAAATTTGATGAGTGGATTTCCCCTTTTTGCAAAGAAGGCTGTTGTAATTTTTATTGAGAGTTTTCATTTTATTGCTTTGAGTAGAATGGACATCTGAACAATATTTAGTTGTCCTATCCATGAACATGGAATATCCTTCCATTTATTTAGGTCTTCTTTGATTTTTAGCAGTGTTTTGTAGTTTTCTGTGTACAAGTCCTTTACATCCTCAGATAGATTTTCTCCTATATGTGATACTTTAGTTGCTACTGTAAATGGAAATTTTCCCTCAATTTCATAATCCACGTGCACTAGAGAAGAATGTGTTCACTGCTGCTGCTGTTGGTTGAAGTGGTTTATACATGTCTCTTAAGTCTTTGGCTTACAGTATCATTAAAATCTTCAATTTCTTTATTAATCGTCTGTATAGATGCTCTGTCCATTGTTGCTAGTAGTATAATGAAATCTCCTACTATTAATGTAGAACATCTATTTCTCCCTAAAACCTGTTTATATCTGCTTCATATACTTTGGGGCTCTGTCATTAGGTACATATATACTTAAAACTGTTATGACTGATTTACCAGTTATAGAGAACTTCTTTTACCCTCATAACAGGTTTTGACTTAGAGTCTATTTTATCTGATATTCATATAACTACCCCTCCTCTCTTTTGCTTACTACTGGCATGGTAAATCCCACCCCCCACCCCCATTATCTCAGTTTCAGCATAGTTGAGTCTTTGAATTTAAGGTGAGTTTCTTGTAAGCTGTATAAGGTTGGGCCATGCTTTTTATCCATTCTGCCTATCTCTACCTTTTGACTGAAGAGTTTAATCCACTTAAACTTAAAGGAACTACTGATAATGCAGGATTTCCTTTTGCCATTTTGCTACACGGTCTCTGTAAATCTCACATCTTTTTCTCCCTCGATTCTTCTGTTAATGTCTACTTTCATATTTATTTGATTTTTTGTATTATAATGCTTTTAGTTATTTCTTTCTGTATATATATTACATATATTTTCTTTATGGTTACAATCGGGGCTACATTTTAACACCATAAGTCTTTAGCAATTGTATTTGATACCAAAATAACTACAATAGCATTCACATACACTGTTCCTATCCCACATCCCCACCTTTTTGTTGTACCTGTTACAAATTCTGTCTTTATATACTATATGTACAGAACCATAGATTTATTGTTACTCTTTATGCATTTGCAGTTTTGAACCTAAATGAAGTAGAAAGTTGAATTATATACCAAAATTACAATAAAATAATACTGGTATTCATAAATTAACCATATGGTTACCTTTGCCAGAGTCTTTATTTCTTTCTGCCATTTCAACATTGTCTGGTTCCTTTCAGTCTCAAGAACTCCCATTAACATTGCTTGCAGGGCAAGTCTACTGGTGATGAACTACCTGAGATTTCGTTTATCTGAGAATGTTTTAACCTTCTCCTCAGTGTTGAAAGACTGTCTCGCCAGATATAAAATTCTTGGCTGACAACTTTTTTCTTTCAGCACTTTCAATATTTCACCCTTCTGCTTTCTTGCCTCCATGGTTCCTGATGAGAAATTGGAACTTAATATATTATTTAGACTCCCTTGTACATAATATGTTACATTTCTCTTGTGGCTATCACAAATCTCTCCTTGTCCTTGGCATTCAACATTTTTACTACTATGTGTCTGGCATGTTTCCCTATGAGTTTACCTGTTTTTGGTTTGTTGAGTTTCTTAAATGTACATATTCATGTCTCATTAAATTTTGGAAGATTTCTGCCATTATTTTTTTGACTATTTCTTCTTCTTCTTTATTTCTTCCTTCCATAATGCATTTATTGGTATGTTCACTCACTTTTTTGAGTTTTTTATTTTTAAAGGAGCTTTAGATTACATAAACATTACATCAAAAATATAGGAGAGTCTCATATACCCCACCCTTTCCCCCTCCCACACTTACCCCTTTAACATCTTTCATTACTGTGGTACATTTGTTACAATTGATGAGCACATAATGAAGCATTGCTACTAACCATGGACTATAGTTTACATTGTAGTTTACACTTTGCACTGCACAATTTTATTTGTTTTGACAAAATGTATAATGGCCTGTATCTGTCATTGCAATGCCGTGCAGGACAATTCCAATGTCCCCAAAGTACCCCATGTTTTATCTATTCTTCCTTTTCCCTCCCCTCAGAACCTCTGGTGGCCACTGCCTTTTTATCAATGATACAAGTTCTTCCATTTCTAGAATAATAATGTCTACTTTAGTCCCTAGTTGTATTTCCCTGCTTATGTTTGTTCATTCCTCAATCTTAAGGATTTGGGGATGGGGATACCAGCTCTGTTTCTGATTGACAAGGGGCTTAGATACTATGGGGCAGATGGATTGATCCATCTTGCTTGCACTTATAAATACTCTCTGAATTTTGGGATGGGCATTGTCCATCTTTATCCTTTTGTAAGTTGTCCTGGGTGAATACAATCAACTGGAGAGTAGGTGTTGAAACTCTTGCTGAGATTCAGGGCACAACCGGTATATGAACAGACTGAAAATTTAAGTCTCTGGGACATATATTTAATGACTATAGTGCAAGTTATAGGTTCAAATAAAAGGGGCAGAAGAGTCATTTTTAGGGAAATTGTAAATGAGTTCAAATCTGTTACCTTGGGGAGTATATATTCTAAAGTAAGGCCCATTGACAGGGTGTCAAATTCCTGTGATTGTCTGCCCTGCCTATAGTGTCTAGTTGTCTCTAGAGCCCTCGGCAGCCCCACTGTTTGAGGAACTATTTACTATAGCAATCAACGAGATCCCACTGAGACATGCTTAACTGTAACTTCTGGAATGACCTCCCAACTAACTTTGAAATTTCTTAGCCATAAAAACTCATATGTATTTAGTATTTCCCCCTTTTGGTCAAGGTCTTTTTCCAAATGGATGGTTAGTTGGCATTTGGTAATAATCCCTTGGTGCCAGGGAGACTCATCCCTGGGAGTCATATCCCACACTGGGGGAAGGTAGTGAATCTACATGCTGATTTTGGCTTAGAGAGAGGCCACAGTTGAGTAACAAGGAGGCTTTCAGGAAGTAACTCTTAGGCAATATATAATACTAGTCTGTTTCATTTTTTGAAGAAAAGGTTCACAAGTACAACCACCAATATCAAGGGCCTGGTGTAATGGTCTATCTTTCTTCACTAGGCACTGCCTATGTACTTGGGGGATTCTTGCTGCTCTATTAGAAAATGTAGCAGGACTTCCCAGGATAGGAATTCAATATTCTTTGGTTATTGTGTGAGTCTCCACCCACCGAGACAACGCCCCATGACCACTTGAACATATTCATATGCCATAGAGGCATGCCCTAGGTGCACCCCTCCCCACACATCCCCCTATCACTGATACCCTGCACCGGTGATTCTCCCCGGCCACCATTGTGACTCTTCTGCAATCCAAAACCTCCCTCAAAACAAAGCTAAAACATAAACAAATAAAATAAGAAATGAAATGATACTCACAAATAAAATTTTAAAATAAAAAAGGTAAAAATTAAAAAATAAAAAGTAAAGTGCAAAAAATTTTTTTTCTTCAATGTTTCTTTCATCACCGTAAGACCTATTATCTTTTATGTACAGTCACAATTTCTTCCATATATTCCTCCGGCATCTAATGTTTTTATGCTCTATCTTCCAAGAAGTTTTAGACTACAGAAAAGTCACTTAGAAAATATAGGGGATTCCCATATACCCAATGCCCTCCACCCTTCCCCCTCTCCCCTATTAATAACATTTTCATGTGTATGGTACATTTGTTACAATTGATACACAAATATTGAAGCACTGCTACTAACTTTGGTCAATGCTTTACTTTATGGTTTACATTTTGCACCATACACTTCTATAGGTTTTGACAAAATTTAAAATGGCCTGTATCTACCACTGCATGATCATGCAGAACAATTCCAATGCCCTTTGTTACATCTATTCTATTCTTCTCTCCCCTTCCCCTTAGAACCTACAGTAACCACTGTTTCAATTTTGAAGAATAAATTTCATAGTTAAATGCAATAATATTGAGGGCTTGACATATTGGTCTGTTTTCTTTTATTAGGCACTGCCTATGTTCTTTTTTTTGTCTTGTAATCTTTTGTTGCATACTGCACATTTTAATATTTTACAGTGTTAACTCTGGCATTCACTCCCTCACCTGTCTGCTCCTTAAGTTTTCATTTAGCTAGTGATATCACATAGATATATTTGAGATCCAGGAGCTAACAAAATCAAACAAACCAATGCAAAAAACATCTTTCATAATCTTTGCAAATTGGCTTTGCATTGGCTGTTGCTTTTCTTCAGAGTTTAGTCCTCCAGTCAAGAAGAACAGCCCACGGTGAATGTGAAGTACAGGATCTTCTTCATTATTTCTGAGCCTGTATCTTTTCCTGTGCTTGTGCATGCATGTGGCCTTAGGAATTCCCCTGTTTACAGGAAGTTGAGTGCCCCCTGTATTAGTTAGTGAAAGGGGTGCTGATGCAAAATACCAGAAATCTGTTGGTTTCTATAAGGGGTATTTTTTGGAGGGGGGTAGAAACTTACAGTTACCAGGCCATAAAGCATAAGTTACTTTCCTCACCAAAGTCTATTGCCACGTGTCTGTGAGGGTTCAGGCTTCCTGTGTTCCTTTCTTCCCAAAGTTTGCTTATTTCTGGGCTCAGCTCCTCTGCTATCTCTACAAGGCCAGCTGTAGACTATCAGGAAAATGGCTTCTTTCTCTTCCCAGGGACTTTTCCCTTTCCTCATGACCAACCTCCTCTGTGTGCTTACTTCCCCAGGGCTCCAGCTCAAAAACTCCACACCAGAACTCCACCATCAAAACACCAACTCTTGGGGTCAGCTGTAGCCCAGTTGGTAGGGTGCCGGTTTACCACACAGGAGGCCCGGGGTTTGGTTCCCGGGGCCTTCTCAAGTGGGCAGACCGCCTTGAGAAGGCAAGCCACTGTGGTCAGGGCAAAGCTGCTGCAGGCAGGGCAAAGCCACCGTGGGTAGGGCAAGCCCCCGTGAGCAGGCAGGCCGCTGCATGGTGAGCTGACTCAGCCGGTAGCCGTACCTGGTGGGGGGAGACAAGCAGACACGGAAGAACACAAGAATGAACACAGCAAGAACAAGCAGAAAGGGGAGGGGATATGTAATAAATAAAAAAGTAAACCTTAAAAAAAAACTCCAACTCTTTTCTTTTGCCATGTCTTTTATCTGTGAGTCCCCACCCACCAAGGGGTGGAGACTCAACACCCTACTGACATAGCCCAATCAAAGCCCTAATCACAATTTAGTTAAGTAAATGTGAAACTTCAGACAGACCAGTTTACAAACATAATACAATATCTATTTTTGGAATGCATAACTATATCAAACTGCTACACTCCACCCTCTGAATTCCCAAAATACATATTACAATATTAAAAAAAACCCTCAAATCAGTAACAATGCAAGTACTAAATCATATCACAATGAATTTAAAGAAATACAGTTTGTCTTGGGGCAAAGTCCCTTCTGCAATAGACCTCTGAAACTTACAAAACAATTTAGCTGCTTCCAATACACAAGTGGACAAAGGATAAACATTTCATTACAATAAGGAGAAATTGGGAGGGAAACATGAGTTATGGGTCCAGAACAGGACATACCTCATTAGATGTCAAAGTCTGAGAGTCATTCTTAAGATGATGGTTTCTTCTTCCTGCAGCCTTATGGGGATCCACCCTTTCCACAGCCTTATCCAATGGCCATTTTCTTGGTTCCACCCTCATCAAGCATCTGGGTGTCAACTAAGCTCCAGGCCTCACCCTCCAAGAGTGTTGGGGTGATTGCCACACCTTACTAAATCTTCGGGTTAGAGACTTAGCCCCCTTAATACAGTGAGGTGAAGACAACATTCCCCCTAACCTTTGGCATATAAGCTCAACCCTCTCAGAGAAACAAGTTGACCACCTGACCTTCTCTAATCCATGGGGGACAGGTCCACCCCTCTCAGACCTATGGGGTGCTAACATTAACTTCCCTAATCCTTGAGGAATGTTCTCCACCCTCTCTGCACCCTGGGGTGGCAAAACTCTCCCAGAATATCGGGTGGGAACATCCACCCTCTTCAACTGCAGGGGAAAACTCACCTTCTCTATACACAAGGGTGGGGATTGTCTCTTGGCCCAAGGTGATGTCTAATTCCAGATCTCACCTTCCATGGTTTTCCTTTTAAAGCTGTTTCTCCTTCAATCTCTCCTTTCCATGTCCCTTTTAGTCCAGGCTGACAGCGATTTTGTTCCTACAGTTCTCTCAAAAAGTTTGTTGGTTTAGCATGCAGGAAGCAGGGGCCCAAGCCATCAGACAGTAAGACTCTCCACAAGTCTTTCAGAGATTACTGCATCTTCAATCCTGACTTACAAGTTCCAAGTTTAGTTCAGTCCTCAAATGGGACACTATTGTCTGGGAGCTTGATTTCCAGAGGCTTAGAATTTCCAGAATCAGTTTCTGTTTTATTTGTGCCCAACAGTACAGTCCTCAGCATATTTCTCTTGTCTAGCATTTTACTATAAGTTGCAAGGAGAAGCCAAGCCACATTCTCCAGGTTTACTTTGGGAAGTTCTTCAGCTAAATGACCAGGCTCTTCATTTTCAAATTCTTCCTTCCATAAAACATCAAGAGTGGGGGTCGGCTCGATAGCCCAGTGGATAGGGCGCCGGCATACCACATGGGAGGCCCTGGGTTCATTTCCCGGGGACCTCTCCTAGCGGGCAGACCGCCTTGAGAATGGCAAGCCGCCATGGGTGCGCCGGAGCCGCCGTGGGCAGGGCAAGAAGCTGCCACGGACATTGCAAGAGCCGCCACGGGCAGGGCAGGTCACCCGCGGATGGAGCGCAGCCAGCCACCCGCGAACTGAAGCAAGCGCCGGCCGTGAACAGACACAGAGACTGCCCACAAGCGTGGAAAGCCGCGCCTGCGCAGTGACCACTCTCGGCGTGTCGCCGCAGCGGGGGGAAGGGGAGATATGTAATAAAATAAATAAATCTTTAAAAAAAAAAATCAAGAGTGAATCTTGTTAAGTTCTCTGTGACTTTAAAACATGGATCACTTTTCCTCCAGTTTCCAATAATAGTTTCATCATTTACTTCTAAGCCCTGATAAAAAGTCTCTTTAGCATCCATCTCACAATTATTTCCTTCTAAGGCCCTATCAAAAACATCTTTAGGCTTGATATTGCTACCAACAGTCTCGGCAAAGCAATCTAGGCATTTTCCATCAAGCATCTCACAATTCCTCCAAAAAATGCCCTTTACCCCTTTTTAAAAAAAATTCCAGCATTTTGGTAATTGTAAAAGCACTACCCCACTCCAGGTACTAAATTCTGTATTAGTTAGCCAAAGGGGTGCTGATGCAAAATATCAGAAATCTGTTGGCTTTTATAAAGGGTATTTATTTGGGGTAAGCTAATAGTTACCAGGCCATAAAGCATAAGTTACTTCCCTCACCAAAGTCTATTGCCATGTGTTGGAACAAAATGGTTGCCAATGTCTGTGAGGGTTCAGGCTTCTTGGAGTCCTCTCTTCCCAGGGCTTGTTTCTTTCTGGGCTCAGCTCCTCTGCTATCTCTCCAAGGTAAGCAGTAGACTCTCAGGTGAATGGCTTATTTCTCTTCCCAGGGTCTTTTCCCTTTCCTCACAACCAAGCTCCTCTGTGTGCTTACTTCCCTGGGGCTCCAGCTCAAAACTTCCACATCAGAACTCCAACATCAAAACTCCAACTCTTTTCTTTTGCCATGTCTTTTATCTGTGGCATGGCCCAATCAAAGCCCTAATCGTAAATTAATTAAGTAAATGTGAAACTTCAGATAGACCAGTTTACAAACATAATCCAATATCTATTTTTGGAATTCATAACC
>PVKH010003891.1:0-24193 GCA_004027955.1 Chaetophractus vellerosus
GGGGGGCCTTGAGGAGCGGAAAGACGACGACGACCCTCAGCTCACCAGCCGTATCGCTGGTTGGCCGCCGCCATGGCAATGAGGCAGACACCGCTCACCTGCTCGGGCCACACGAGGCCTGTGGTTGATTTGGCCTTCAGCGGCATAACGCCTTACGGGTATTTTTTAATCAGCGCTTGCAAAGGTAAGCATGGCCACTGATCCGGGCCTGCGACGGCCGGGACTGGACTGAAAGGAAGTGGGGTTTGTACTCCCAAGTGCGGGGAGTGGTTGCGGGCACCTCGGCATCGGGGCAAGCCTGATCCCCGGAGAAAGGGGTAGTGTTAGGGAAACCGTATCTGGAGCCGAAAGATGCCTTTCTTATGCTTCTGATGAGGCTGAATATTGCCCCCCCCCCCCATTAAGGCCTCTTCATAATTTATTTTTATTGCTATTTCTCGAGAAGCTGGACGGTGCGCTTGCCTAGACTCGTCCTCCAGTGAACACACTAAATATCTTTTCGGGATTTGGGGACAGGAGAAACGAGGCCATGCCGAGAAATATATAATATTTGTATTTTACAAAGGCTTTCGTGCCTGAACTCAGTGGACATTCCTGTGTGATATTAGTCCATTTTTCAAATGGGAAACTGAGATTTCGGTTAAGAAGTTTGTCCAAAATATGGTCTCAAATCTAGATTGTTTAATCTTTATTCTTGCCACTGAATCACAGATACTTCCCAGAAAGAATGATCAACTCAACTTTTAATTTATTTCCCGACATTCTTTAGTGACCCCAGTGAGTGGGAATCAACAACAAAAACAATTTTCCTCCTTGTTATTCAACATAATCACTTTATGTTTTGAAACGTAGATTTTGAGTGGTCTGAACTTCTAAATCACATGTCTTTTAAAATATTTTCTAGATGGTAAACCAATGCTTCGCCAGGGAGATACAGGAGACTGGATTGGAACGTTTTTGGGTCATAAGGGTGCTGTTTGGGGTGCAACATTGAATAAGGATGCCACCAAAGCAGCTACAGCAGCTGCAGATTTCACAGCGTAAGTTGTAGTGAAAATAGCTTACTTTGGAGTTCTCTCTGGATTGTGTTCTGATAAGCAAAAAACTTAAACCTCAGTTCAGCAAATTCTGCTCATTGCTTAGGAATAGAACACATACTTTTGGATCTCACCAAGATTCCATCCTTGGTCCTATCTACTACTTTATCTACTTTAGTGGTTCTCAGAATTAAGTATCTTATTCTTTATGTCTGGATTGAGACCCAAGAATCTCCAGATAATGGGTGTTGGTGGTCCTGGTTTAGAAATAATGGTCTACCTGTGCTCCCTGACTGATACCTACTCCTATGACTTCTATGTGTTGGTGACCCCAGACTTTTAGCTCTGATTTCATTCTAAGCCTCAGTTTTTCTAAATTACCTTTAGACATATTTAAAACGTAGTGTGGCCCAAACTGGACTTTTCTTTATTTCCTAAGTTTTCAAAGGTTGAAATTTAAATAATTCTTGATTATTTATAATCCCTTACCACCCACATCTAGATGATCATTTTCCTTGTTGATTCTATTTACAGAATGTCTCTTGATTACAATATTTCTCCATGCCTCTCCCACTGCCTTAGTTGAGGGCAATTTTCAACTTCCTGATAGTGGTCACTTTCCCTTTTAGTTCATCTTCCATATTGTCTTTCTAAAAGCAAATTTTATCCTGTCACTTTTCTACCTAATGATCTCTTCCGTCTTGTCTTCCCTTTGCCTGTTTCAATGGCTCTGACCTTGGCTATATCTTAGATTAACCTGGGAGTTATTCAGGGTATTCAAATGCCTGGTCCCCAGGAATTTGGATTTAATTAGTCTGACGATGGGGCTCTCAACATCAGGATTTTAATTTTCCTCCCTAACGTTCTATGTGTTTCTGATAGGCAGCCTCAGAACTATTGGCCTAAGTGATAAATTCTAGCACTTGCCACTTTAAAATTTGGCTTCAGCCTACGACTTCAACATTATCTTCTAGTGCTGCACACCATATACCCTACATTCTAGCTATACCAAACTTGTTGCCGAATATACTTTACCTCTTCTGACTTGGCTTTTGCATATGTTAATGAAACTGTCTTGGAATGACCCATTTCCTTTCCTGGCATGTATCATATTTTATATAATCTTGGTATCTAGTTTCTAATTGTGTCATTAACTTCGTAGGCATCTAAGTGTTTGAACTAATGAAGGCATTGTTAAGAGCTGTTTTATATACATAGATGTCATTAGACTTAAGAGCTTGGGGGAAAATGTCCTTTTTTTTAAAAAAAAAAACATTTAACACTAAGGAGCAATTATAAATGTATTGTTTCCTTCATTTTAAGCAAATGAAAATCACCAGTTTTAGTGTGAAAAAATGAAGGCGGTAAGCAAACTCACTGAGCCAGTATCTAGAATACAGGTTACCAGGGGGTGGGGTGGAGATAGGGAATGGGAAATTAAGGCTTAAAATGTACAGGGTTCCTATTTGGAATGATGGAGATGTTTTGATAACCATTGGTAGTGATGGTAGTACAGTTAATAGCACTGAAATATATATCTGAATATGATTAAAAGGGGAAGTGTTAGATTGTATATATGGTAACAGAATAAAAATTAAAAAAGAAATCCATAGAGGTACACTACACAAACAGTGAGCCCTAAGTTAAGCCATGGACTTTAATAGTATAATTATAAAATTGTACTGTCATCAATTATAATAGACGTTCAACACCAGTGCAAGGTGTTAATAGAGTGGTATTTGGGAATCCTGTATTTTATGCATGATTGTTCTGTAAACCCACAACATCTTTAATAAAGGAAGGAAAAAAGTGAAGCCAGATGGTTGTGGTGGTGGATACATGACTATGTATTTGTTATATTACATTTTGTACACTATAGAATGGATTTTATTATATGTAAATTAAAAATAGTTTTTAAAAAAATAAAGAGTAGAGGCCATAGAGGATTAGATTGGAGACAGAGAAGATCAGTAAGGAAATCTGTAAATGCCAATCTGAACTTTTTTTCTGTGCCTTCAGAAGAATAGGTTAATACATTACGCATAACCGTTGTAAGGCTTTGTGCTCTGCCAATTGTGATTATACATAACTAATAAAAGTAAGGAACTGCTCGGTTTTATGTGATTCCTTCAGAATGTCCACAGCTTTCAGGCCAAATGTTGCTTTTGATGTCAGCATGGATTTGTAACTTTTAATACAACAAAGCATGTCTTTCCATTAACTAGTGTCTTTTAACGCTAATGCCTGCAGTTTCTAAAATCCTGTGTTGTCAGATTTATTTCTTAGTTACATTCAATTCAAAGTACCGACTTTATTAACTATTAACTTATTACCGTCAGACTGGGACCTAGCTACCACATGAACTTTTTAAAATCCCATTATTGGGGAGCAGATGTACATGCTCCATCATTTAGTGGCTCTGTGACCTTGGACACTTTATTTAACCTCTTTTTTTCAGTTTCTTCATCTGTCAAAATGAGAATGATGGTATCTACCTCATAGGTTGGTTGTGAATATTAGATCATTTAATATGTGTTGAATAGTTAGAACATTCCTGAAACCTAATAAGAGCTTTATAAGTGTTACATGTGTAAGGTAACTCATAGCTACTACCACCACTATTACCACCTCCATTGGACCAAAATTATATATATTTTTGAATGAATCATCACATTTATTTGTCTTCCCGCCACCGGTATCAAGTCTTTATAAGGTCAAGAAATTTTGCCTTTTCTCCAAAATTGTGTAATTTTGAATCTTAGGTTGAGTAGATTTAAATGCCAAGAAGAAAGATTTTTGTTTTTTTAACTTGTCCTTGGTATAGTATAGCATTAGTATAGGCTTTTTTGATGCTGTGATATAGTGGGAAACTTGTAAGCATTGGTATAGGGCAAGCCTGAATGCATGTGCTATGTTGTTTATTTTCTATTTGATCATGGGATGCTTCTTAGCCTCAGTTTTCATATCTGTAGATATGAAAGGTTATTGGGAGGGTCAGAGTGATCTTTCTCTATTATATCCCTAGAGTCTACGTAGTGTCCCTGGAGTATAGGCTCATAGTAAAGTATTCATAAATGGTAGCTGAGATTTATCATCACGTTTCATCTGTGTCTGTTTGTGGGGTATGGAGGTATGTGTATTTGTTTGTGTATATTCTCCCCTTATAATTACTTGGATCTAACTAAAGAAAAGCTCCCCGATTTTTTGATTTAGTTATAGTTGGTATTAAATCATTTTTTAGGAAAATCTTTTCCATTCTTGCATTTCTAGGTGAATTTTGTTCCTGTTTTTTGTTGGGAAAAGATATTCAACAAAGCATATCTGTGGGTCAGTTTAGATTGTTATCTTGAGGTAATTTGGACAGTTGAGTCTGATGATGGTATACTGTCCCTGAAACATTATCCTCTTTTAATTCATAAAGCTAATGTTAGCATTACTTCACATGATCCTCTTTTCTGTACTTCTGCTTTTCTCTCATCAAAATCATTTGGTGAGTGTACCCAGAGTGGAGATTCCTATGCTCTCTTAACCAGAGAGTGGTTAAGTAGGTCTGGGGTACATTCCAAGAATCTACAGGTGATCACTTTTTCTTTCATGTAATAGCCATTAGAAAGATCTAACTTTTCTCTGAACAAGGCTCTTAATAAATCAAAGGTGATAACAGGAACAGCATGTTAAGGTAGTTAGGCAGTTTTTTTCACTTATAATATCTTAATTGTTAAGGCTTTTAAAAGTAAACCAAGCAGGTCCTCCTTTTAGACCCGTGTAAGTCTATTCTCAGGATATAGAAGAGTATTAAACAGAGACAGTATTGGTTCTTATGTGCATGGGGTATTATTATTGCATCAGTAGTTTGGGGAGATGACAAGTGCTTCATGAATTGTACAGAAGATCAATGCTACAGAATTAGTTGATGAAAGGGTATTGTTAATGATGCTTCACTGTCTTGATTTGCGCTCTGTATTCAGTGAGTTAATGTCAGTTTCTTGCCTGGAGATTGAATAATACATTAGAAGACATTTAGATTATTCTAGATCTTTTTTAGGACTCTTACTGTGAATAATAGAAATTCTCCAACTAAAGTAAAAGTGATTAGGACATGCTCTGTCAGAGAATGCCATGCCTCAATTTAAGTGTGTTTCTAACTGGGAGGGAAAAAAAGCTGTAGGTACATTTAGCTCTCTGAGTGATATTACTTGATCACTTCAAGTCTTTTTTCCTCACTTGACTAAGCAGAATATTAAGATTTTGGAAGATTATTAATACACGTGAAATTAGCATGTCAAAGGACAGTGCCCAGAGCTTTCTTGAGGCTCAGCTTCATGTGCATAACTAGAGTATTGATTTCAGGTATATTTGACTTCACTTTTGATGCCTTTTCTCAATCCCAGGAGTCTCCATAGACTCTTATCACAGCCATGTTTGTCCTATTATTAAGAATAAACTTAGGCAAAGTTAAAATACATAAAATAAAAAGCATTGTTAAGCAAAGTAATCAGTGTACGCTGAATTCTGTGTAAGAACTGAAAAGAATGGTTAATTTTTGGAGGTGAGGAGAGAGAAAGTTTGAAAATTTTGCATTTGAAATGAGCCCCAAGTATGCGTAGAATTTTACTGGCTGAGAATGTAAAACAAACAAAGACCTAGGATCCTGGAAGAAAATATATGGCTTGTTTGGGGAATGATTTATAATCTGGTGTGGCTAAATTCAGATAAATAATACAAAATTAAAGTTGGGAAATTAGGTTGGTGCCAAAAAGTTGAATTGGAAATAAGAGCAAGTAGGGCAGGTTTCTTGTGCAAAGAAGGAATGAGCATTTGGGTATTTAGTAGCAGTACTAATGGTTGACATTATTTCTCTCAGAACATATTTATTCAGCCACAGTTGCCCAAATATATAATATGCAAGGCTTGATACTGTAACATTTGATTCCTGCTGTACATTTTATATTTCTTTACCATTTATATAGTAATACTTGTTTAAAATCTCCATTCCCTTCTTTTTATCCTGGTGAATTTCTACTAACTCTTTAAGTCTGCTAGCTCTACTGCTTAGGTTTTCTGCATTTTCCCAACATAATTAGTGGTGTGTTTTTTCTGTGTTTCCATAACCATATGTGCTAGCCTTTTATTTATATTTATTAGATATGCTATTTGTTTGAATGTTTTTCTGCTTAGCTAAAGCTCTTCTAAAGGCAGGAACCATTTTTGGCATTATTTCTTCTCTTCCTCTTGTGCCCTAGCACCAAGTCTAGAATGATACATTTATTGTGTGATTTTTCCTTTTCTCTGCTTTTTTTTTTTTTTAAATCATTTTCTGCCCACTCTTTTCCTAAAACCAAATGTCAAATGACTTAAAATGGAAAGCTTTTTATGGAACACAGTTCTTTTCCCTATGTGTAGTTTTCACATTCTTTTTACTGACCTCTTCTGATCTAAAATGAATTTTTCTTTTTCTTCTTCTATAAACTTTTTAATTTGATGAGCCCCTTAGAGTCTTTTTCAAAGTACTGTTCAACCTTTGACACACACACACACACATGTATTTTGGGTTGAGCCAGCTCAGGGAAAAAGAAATGCAATTGAGAGATTAAAATTCTCAATATTAGCAATATATAATTAAAGGCTGGTACTTTGGTTGGGGGGAGTTAAGTGTCCTGGGATTTGAGAAGTTGAGCATCAGTGTTGAGGTAGAGATGGGGAGAATATTTTCTTTAACATCTTGATTTAAAATTTTACATAACTTGTATCAATGCCTTTCATTCTCCTGTAAATTTTTAAAGGATTTTTTGTTTTGCATGTACATGAGAATAGAAAATAGAGTAAAAAATTGAAAAGGTAAAACTAAAAATTTAAGATGTTTTGTCTTCTTGCTAAAAGGATATCATAACTTTGCTAAAATAAAAGTGAATAGTATGGATTTGTTCATGATTCTTATTTAGTTTAAATCTTCAGATCTCTCACTATCACAGAAAATTATATTGGTTGTATAGTATTTAAGAGTAAATTACTTTTCCTTTAGACTCATTTAAGTGCTTTATCAAATGAAGACTTAATAATGAAGGATATTAGAGACAATAGAGAATTACAGTGTAACCTAGGTAACATTTCTCATTTCTTATTTGATAGTTTTATCATCAAACTTACCATTATATTTATCCTTTTAATTTTATTTTTTACTTTTAGCAAAGTGTGGGATGCTGTCTCAGGAGATGAATTGATGACGCTGGCTCATAAACACATTGTCAAATCTGTGGATTTCACTCAGGTATCAGAAAATGGAATTCATTTTAGGGTGTTCAATTGTTGTGTTTATGGGGTATGATAATGGTTTTATACTTGATTGGTTGTATTAAGCTATGTTAGTTTTTTTCTTGGTTAGTTCTTCAACAACAACAATAAAAATCTAAAAAAGCCCAAATAACCTTTTCCAGCTATTTTCAGAAGAAAGAGGATACATTTCAGATTATCAAAGAAGTGCTATTCAGGAAGGGGAGGGTAAGGGCAAAATGAGAGAATTCATAATATAATAAATGAGAGAATGGCATGATATATTTGAATTGGGAAGCTTTGGCATTAATGAAAAGTGCTGCATATTTTGACTTAAAACGGCTGCAATTATGCTCTCAAATAGTTGGTATGTATTGTATCTCTTTGTGAGCTCCATGAGCTTTACTTGGATAAAATGGTGTTAAGTTTTAAAGAGGAGTGATGGTCAATCTATTAACATTTTACTTGTGTGTATTTTCAGGATAGTAATTATTTGTTAACTGGGGGACAGGATAAACTGTTACGCATATATGACTTGAACAAACCTGATGCAGGTAAGAGTAATTTATATGTCAGTTCTGGCTTTCTTTTCTTTTAATTTAAGTAAATTTCCTGAGTAAAGGAGTCATGTTCAGCACTAAAATTTGGTAAATAAAGGTAGTTGTAAAGAAAATTAAAATGTAATACACCATGCAACATTAGTCACTGTTTTTTTTTTTTTTTTTTTAAGATTTATCTTCCACTCATGACACGCCGCCCCTCCCCCCCCGCCTGTTCTCGCTGTGCTCATTCCTGCGTTCCTTTGTGTCCGCCTGTCCCCCGCCCCGGTGCGGCGACCCGCCAAGTCAGCTCACTGCGTGGCACAAGCTTGCCCGGCTTGCGGGGGCTTGCCCTGCCCGTGGCTGCTTTTCGCCCTGCCCGCGGTGGCTTGCCTTCTCAAGGTGGTCTGCCTCCTATGTGGTAAACCGGCGCCCTACCAACTGGGCTACAGCCAGCCCCATTAGTCACTGTTAATATTTTAGATTTGGGTTTTTATTCTTCTAGTCTCTTTTCCTATGTAGATATCCCTTTTAATACAAAAGTCAGTTTTTATAGTATATTATGCTTGTATAACTTTTTTATACTTTTGAATAAATTTTTTTCATATTAGAAAAAGTTACAGAACAGTATGCTACCTTTTGGTAAGAAAGGGTGGTTATCTGTAAAAGATGAAGAGGATGAGAATTTTCAGTGTGTACATTTGATAATACTTAAGTATCATAAGTGAATTAGCCAATTTTGTATTATAGGCTTGTTTGGGCAATTTACAGATTTTAAATAAAAGCATGTTACATGAGCTAATCATCCTTATAGTTCCAGATATTTCCACAATTGTTTTCTTAGAAGTAGAATTGTTGCGATAAAGTAGAATATGCATGGAAGGCATTGATAATTATCAGAGTGCCCTTCATCAAAGTTTAAAAGTATCTTTATAACTAACCTTTTGCACCTAAAATTGACAACTTTCTCTTTGCCAATTTAATACAAGAAAATTTGTATTCTGTTGTATCAATTAATGTAAACTTTAAAAAGAGTTATTCATGAGAATAAAATGCTGCTGAATACCATTTTAATGTATTTTCTCTTGTGAACAAATTGCCTGTTAATGCTTTTTGCCCATTTATTTTTTATGTTTATCTTTTTCTTAGTAGGTTTTTTCCCCTTTTTAAACATTTTTATTGAAGTATATCATTCATACATGAACATATATAAACAATAAGTGTATAGTAAAAGTTGTGAACTTACAAAACAAACACGCATATCATCATACAGGGGTCCCATACATTACCCTACCACCAACACTTTGCATTGTTGTGAAACATTTGTTACAAATTATGAAAGATTTGCCAACATATTACTAACTATAGTCCATATCACACATTTGGTGTATTTTTCCCCCTTCCCACCCTATTATTATTTTTTAAATATATTTTTATTATAGTACTTGTAAACTTAGAAAAGTCATGCACATGTGTAGAATTCCCATGCAACACTCATCAACATACCACTTCTTAGTTTTTAAAAACTTCTTTATTGCATTCTGATTTGACATTTGCTTTTTAATTTTATTAGGATTTTATGGTATACAAAAATCTGGGGGTGAAATCTATCATTTTCTTTATGAATTTTGTTTTTACACAGAAGTTTTAGAGAAGCCTCACATCAATTTTCTTCTAATATTTTAAAGATTTTCTAGTCATACATACATACATATATTTTAAAGCGTACTAAGACATGATTAACAGAATTTTGTTTTATTTACTGAATATCCTTTGGTAACTTAAATTTTCTATCTTGGGCAATTGTTATTTATTCATAACTTAATAAAATTTAAAAGAGCAAGAGAGTCAAAGCTATATTGGACATTAGCTTGTCCATATATTGAATAGTAGTGTGTTGTATTTGGAAGTTCACTGGGTTGGTGGTGAGAAGGTTCTCTTTTAATTTCTGTTGCTACTATTGACTATATGTAATTGGGCAAGCTGCTTGTGTTATCATTTATGATATAATTATTTTCTTGCAATAGTTCATTTCTGAAGGCATTTCTAAGGTGAAGAAACTAAATGCGTTTATAGATTTCTTATTCTTCATTGACACCTAGGGGTTTTTCTCTCCATTCTTTTTGTTAACTTCATACTAAACATAGATAGCAAAGTACTCTGACTTCACTTAATCTGTGTACCTGTCTGACATAGCAAGATAGTTTAGGACTTGGGTGTACTTGTTTCATCCTCTTTTACCTTTACCAAAGCTGATTTTTGAAAGTCACTCTTTCATTGTATATTAGCAGTAGGAGTAATAGTAGTTAAGTGAGTGTTGTATGTCGGACACTATAAACATTTTACGTTTATGTTCTCATTTGATCTTTAAATAGAATTCTGAGATGGAGTAACTATTGTTAATCCCACTTTAATAGGGGAAGAAATCTAGTCTTCAAAAGGTTAAGTTGCATGCCCAGAGTTACAGGTAGTATTGAATGGGATTGCCTCCAACATCTAATTTTACCCAGAGATAATAACAAGGAGGATTTTTTTTTAATGATACAGATTCTCATTTCTTTTCTCTCAGTGTAGAAATTATTCCTGATAAATGCTGTTCTATGATGCTTTTTATTACCCTTCCAACCCTTTTCCTTTTTTTTTCCCCACCTCTGACCAATGGTCCCTTGTATGAGGATCCCAGGGTTAGTGACAATACTAGAGTCAACTCAGGCTGTCTTGTTCCTAGGTCCATGTTCTTATTAAATTATGTCTCTTGACTTTTATTTCATTGGGGTGGCAATTATGCTTTTGAATAGTATTAATTGTGCAGAAAATTAGCCTGGAGGTAGTGATAGACTCACTATAACATCATAATTTTTGGATTCCTTGCCACGCAGATAAATTTTTATTCAACTGTAGGAAAACTAAATTTACTCTATATAAACATCAAGTTTTAATTGTGCTGGACTTTTAAAAATTTGCAGTCTAATTTTAAATGATCTTTTTCTTTTTACGCATGTAAAGTGTTTCAATATTGTGCATTTTAAAAACCAAATATTAACAAATATATTTAAAATTGTTTAATCCTAAGAACCTAAGGAAATCAGTGGTCACACCTCTGGTATTAAAAAGGCTCTATGGTGTAGTGACGATAAACAGATTCTATCAGCTGATGATAAAACTGTCCGGTAAGTAATTTTTCTTCAGTAATTTATTTAGAAAACAATTTTAAATAATTAAAATTGTTCTTAGAGTTTATATTTTAAATACTTTTATGATAACTAAAATATGTAGGAAGAGTTGTCTTTAAATATTAAAACTTAAATTGTACATAAGTTAAATTTATCTTGAACTACCCATTTACCATTATATCCATAGAGCAGAGTTCAGAATAAACTTTAAAACTGTGGACCCCTTTATAAACAGGTGTTCTTAACCTTGGTCTGTGTACAGGCTTGGCAATTGGGGGCAATCCTTTTTGTGTGCTGTTACCTAACATCTAATGCATTATTTTGTGGAAAGATATACAAGAAACACTGTTTAGAGCAGTACTGGAAATTGATTAGATTAGTATTTCATGGTCTTAATGTAATTTTGCTGAACTGCTTGGTGCGAACTCAACGTCTATATCATCTGTAATTTATGACTTAGCGTACATGCTGCTTTACTACAATGTGGTTATTTTTCGTAGGTTACTCTGCTTTAGGATTTAATTTTTTTCTTGAATTAGTAAAACTTATTGTCTTGTGTTTTCTTTGCAGCCTTTGGGATCAGGCTACTATGACAGAAGTAAAGTCTCTAAATTTTAATATGTCGGTTAGTAGTATGGAATATATTCCTGAGGGAGAGATTTTGGTTATAACTTATGGACGATCTATTGCTTTTCATAGTGCAGTCAGGTATGTCAAGAAGTAACTTTATTTTCTTTTTGAGTAACAAAGAACAACTAGGGTTCTTAAAAATTGAAGGCATAAGTGACAGATACTTCTTTTAAAGGCAAATCCTGTCCTATGTTGTACTATTTTGGGGAAAATGTTTTTGTACCCATTATGTGTTTTATAAGACTCTGGTGTGCATTAATCAGAAGAATTAATCTAATTTCCAGGTAATTAAGACCCTTATTAGGAAAATACAACAGCTTTTAAATTATATCTTTTTGAAACAACAAAAATAAATTGTTACTATCTAAAATCACTGTGATCATGATTCTATTAATTTTCAGTCTGAAAATTTAGAGAAATAGTGATTTTTTTTCCTATTCCTATATACATGCAAAATAGTGATTTTTTTAAAAAAACAGACTTAATATTTGACCTCAATGGATGTTTCGCTTTTTATTTTAGAATACTCTCAGTATATTCTCCCATGTCGTTAAATATTCTCTGAAAACATTTTTACTAGGTATATTACATTGCATTATAGGTTGTACTAAATATCATGTATCAACTCCCTTGGTTTAGCACTGTCCTGAGTGTTGTGGTGCCTCTAGAATGATCAATTCAAAGGGTGGGAATGTATTTAAGGTTCTTAGTATGCATGGCACCTAACTGATTTCCATATACCACAGTATACTCTCACCAACAGGCTTAAACCTTAAGTCTAGAGGGCCTCTAGTAGAACTAAGCTTCACTTCTGAAAGTCTTTGGAGTTGAAAACTTATGAAGGAGAAAAGGAAAGTGAAGGCAGTAAAAATGGCAAAGAGCAATGAAAAGTGTAAAGAAGTTCATATACACACATTGAGTTGATGAGAGTAGAATACTATTGCCCAGAGCCATCAAATTTTCCAGCTATGTTAATGGTCACTCCTGGGTTGGGTAACATGCATCCCTGCTGGTGCCATTTTAGTTGCCAAGGTTTGCTGGTCTGTTGACTATTTTAACATTTAAGCCAGCAAGTTTCTATTTTGTGATTCTCCATAAGTCTTAAGTAACTTTCATTTTCATGCTTTGTAGTGTGTGATGAGGGAATCGGAGGGTGGCATTTTAGACCTGGAATGCTACAAAATGTTCTGAATTTCAGGTCTTTCAGGATTTTTAGGGTAGGATTTAGAAAGCCAGAGTGAAAGCTACTGTCATCGATATTCAAGTGAAGCTATTGCTCTGCATTGATTTTTATTATGACTAGGGTCTCAACTTTAATCTGTTTATTGCTTAATAGTAAAAAAGAGCAGTTGTATATTTTATAGCATTGGGGTTTTATCCTGTTGCAAAAGGTTATAAACCCTCAGCAATTGCAAACAACCTTCAAGTAATCCTGTACAGTAATGTAATTATTTCCCATTGTAAAAACGTTTCCTCCTTAAAGCATGCTTGTAGAAAAATCAAATAGTACAGAAAGAAGTTTTTTACAAGCAAGAATTACAGTATATTAGCCATGCTGTTTAAACTAGTCAGCACTCACATTTCCAGGAAGGCATCTACTGTACAAAATGTGACTATCCCTCTTTGAAACTGTCTTTGTGTTCCTGGGCATTTGGCTAAATGAATATATAATTGTTCCTTGGATTTCAGAATTTAGAAACAGTTTAAATGTAACTGAGTTTTAAATTATTTTTACAATATTCAAAATGTATAAATATTATTTAAATATTTTTTCCCCAGTTTGGAGCCAATTAAATCCTTTGAGGCTCCTGCAACCATCAATTCTGCATCTCTTCATCCTGAGAAAGAATTTCTTGTTGCAGGTGGTGAAGATTTTAAACTTTATAAGTATGATTATAATAGTGGAGAAGAATTAGGTGAGTTCTTTTCTTTTTCCTTCCTTAACATGATATAGTTACTATTACCAAATGTTTGGTTTCAATAATTAATGCCTTCTTTAGGGATATAACATACTGAAAGTAACTTTTTTGGCTAACTAAAGCTTGCTGGTTCCAAGTGAAGGAGTAAAGGATTTATATCCATTTTGGATAGAAGTTTCTATAGACCTATAAACAAACATGCCTAACGCAACTTTACCTTTATGTTTTAACTTAAGTTCATTGCAAGGCTGAGGTTCTATACAAAATAGCATAGTGACTTTTTCAGGTTTGTTTTTGTAGGGGGAGTGGTGCAGGGTTCAAACTCACACCAAATTCGCATACCTTAAACAGATGCAAGGAGAATTGTTCATTCTGCAGTTTGGTGCAGGTTTGTAGACCCATCTCCCTGTCCTGTCCCCTCCATTTTGGCCAACTTTGTGGAATCCCTAAGGCTTTGTAGAGCATAGTGTGGGGCAAAATAACTACTGGTAGCATATTACAGGGATGTCTTCAGGAATCTGAAGTGGAAAAGGTTTTTTCTTTTTTAACTTCCTTTTCTTTTATTGCTCTTTTTGTGTGTGTGTATGTTTGGGTTTTGCTTTCATTTTCATGAAGGGAAAGAGTAAAGCATGTAGGATTAATTTGAAGTTAATGCACATCCTAGTTTCACGGTTATCTGGACTAGATATTTTATATAGTTATATATAGCTCTCAGGGTCTATTTTTAGCCTTCCCAAATAGTTTTGCTTTTCTTTTTCTTTTTCTTTTTTTTTTTTTTAAGCATTGGTTGAATTTTTTTAGTCATAAACATTTAACAATTGTTAAAACATATCAGTTTCATAGAAAGCCTGGAATTGTAATAATGTTCCCAATTATTTTCATCCTCAATACCATGCTCTCCCTCCCCGCAAAAGAAAGGCAAACCATAACAAAATGAAAAAAGTATTTAAGCTGTTAAGGTAAGGTAGCAACTTAAATAGATTTTTCCCTCTATTACCTTTCATATTTTACATTTACTGCTTCGTGGGGCATCATCTTTTAGCACTCCAAAGTGTTCAGCAATGCATCTTCCCCCCCCCTTCTTAAAGATGGGACTTGGTAATAAATGGACTTTGGCACATATCCAGCTCTTAGTAACCATTTTATATATATACAATTACTCCATAGTTTTCCAGAGTTCTTTTTTTTTTTTTTTTTAAGATTTATTTATTTTATTACATATCTCCCCTTCTCCCCGCTGCGGCGACACGCCGAGACTGGTCACTGTGCAGGCGTGTCTTTCCCCGCTTGTGGGCGGCTTCTGCTTCCATTCACTGCTGGCTCTTAGTTCGCAGGTGGCTGGCTGTGCTCCATTCGCGGGCGACCTGCCCTGCCCGTGGCGGCTTTTGCCCTGTCCGTGGCAGCTTTTTGCCCTGCCCACGGCAGATCTGGCCCGCCCATGGCGGCTTGCCATTCTCAAGGCGGTCTTCCCGCTAGGAGAGTTCCCTGGGAACTGAACCCGGGGCCTCCCGTGAGGTATGCTGGCGCCCTATCCACTGGGCTATCCAGCTGGCCCCTCCAGAGTTCTTTTGAGTATTAAATTCTGATAGTTAAATTCATTTGGAAGGATTCTACTTTCACAATTTCTTCTTGTTAAATTCTATAAGCATATTTTATTTGGAGGTAATAGAATTCTGTTCTCAGAGTTACATATTTAAGCTGCTTAAACAAATACCACACAAATTCTCATTTATACCAAGTAACTGGTTTATATGTCATTTTATCTCCTTGAGGAGAAAATCATTTTAGGGATTCATAGAAAAATAAATAACATGGTTGAAGAAGTCTAAGAAAGTGTTGAATTTTGAAATTTCATTTTATTTTCCTTGATGATCTGTAGCTTCCAACACCTCCCCCCCCCAATCCATGATAAGTCATATACAGAAAAATTTAAATTGGGGTTAAATTCTAAAATAAATCTTCAAATCCTTTTCTAAGAGAACTCATTTCCTGACTTCTCTTTAATATCAGTTTTCAGAGTTTTAGAATATTTTGGTCCCATCTTTGAAAATGAGAGGACTGAATTGTTGGCCTGATGTCACAGTTAGTGATTACTGGACTTGAAGCCAGCCATTCCCATTCCAAAACCACATGTTCTTTCTTCTCTTATGATAACTTTTCTATTCTCTGGACAGAGTTGGGGAGAGAAGGTGGATGGGGCTTCTTGATTTGAACAGACATGGAGACAGAACAGGAACATTGGTCTAGTAAAGAGCTTTGAAAACTATTAAGGAGATAAGACATTAGAAAGTAAATGACAAAGGTTCATAAATAATGGTATGACTTAAACAGAACAATACTGTTAGGTGGCACATTTTCTCACTGTACTCCCTACATCAAAATGTTTAATCTCAGTATTGATCCTAGATCTCAGTATGCTTCGTAGAAGAATGACTAGAGAACCAAAATAGCTTGGTAGGAAATAAAAAGGCAAAGAGTATGAAAGAGCTCCATCTGGTGGCTTCCGGTAGTCATAAGAATGGATTCTTTGCTAAATCAGCAGCAAGTTTAGGATTTGAAAATTGGGATTAGAACTGATAGATTTTAGATCTGTTTTCTTCAGAATTTAGGGGGCCTTTATTTACCCCTTCGCCCCCATCCTTAATAGAAAGTGAGGCCTCGTTTTCTTTTTTAGAGAGACAATCTGAAACCATAATGTATGCTACAATTAGAAAGGGAGGATCTTACAGAGAAATGGTAGATGTGATATACCACTTTGTGAAGAGGATTACTTTATTTTTAATAAAGAATAGTTCTTAATTTTTACCCTTCTGAATTTTGCATCTCCCCAATATCATAGAAAGTATTTTATGTAGTGTATCAATACTTAATCTGATAGTTAAGTATTAAATTATGTAATAGCCCTTCCCCTTCTTATTCAGAATCCTACAAAGGACACTTTGGTCCTATTCACTGTGTGAGATTTAGTCCCGATGGAGAACTCTATGCCAGTGGCTCTGAAGATGGAACATTGAGACTATGGCAAACTGTGGTAGGAAAAACGTATGGCCTTTGGAAATGTGTGCTTCCTGGTAAGAATTTTCGTTCACATTTATCCAATTAAGCTGTATGATTTTGTGGGTTTTTTTGGTCACTTATTCTATTGCAGTGTTTCTTTCTCCTGTAGATTTAAATTACATAGTATGGTTTCAGCAAAGAAAAGCTCATGATTATAAATTGGCCACTGTTTTCTTTTTTTTAATTCTTTGGTTGTACAATCTCTCTCTTCCTAAATTTTTACACTAGCTCATTTGGTGAGTGGAATGGATCTAATTCAGAATTTGCTATAGGGCAACATAAAGAATTTCTAAGTACCATTCATGTAAATGTGCGTAATCTCTGAATAATATTGCTTACTGGTCCTTAAAATTAAGGTAGACAAATTTTTAATAAAAAATATCTCAATAAATGTCCCAAAGTAGTTGTAGTATGGAACTGAAAATATATATATTTTTAAGAAAGACATGGTATTTCAGAGTTACAGTTTTTAAAAAGGAGTTGTTCCTATTATGTTTTTTAGCTCATCCCGTGGAAGAGTTTTTGCTTATTAAATACTAGAAATTATTTGTAATTTACATAATCATCATTGCTTTTCTTTTCATAGAAGAAGATAGTGGTGAACTGGCAAAGCCAAAGATCAGTTTTCCAGAGACAACAGAAGAGGAGCTAGGTAAAATATTAATGAATTGACTTTTATAGAGTCCTGGGGATTTAAGATTGACTAGAAGAATATGAACACATTTAAATAATGAAAGTTTAGGATGCTTTTATTCAACATTTCTGAAACAATATTTAAAAACACTACTTCATTGTAGAAACTGAAGATGTAGCATGGGCAAGACTGATGTGCCACTTTTCTTATAGTGTAAAGTCTAACTGAGAAGAAAGATATTAAAACAAATAATTAAAACAAAACAAATTATTGTAATTGTAAGGAACCATCTCTTCTGGGGAATCAGGGCAGCCTTCCTGGAGAAAAAAACATTTAAACTGAAACCTGAAGGATGAGCAGCAGTAAGTTAAGTGAAGTTATGAGGTCAGGTATTAGTGGGACAGTACTGAAGAGATCACAGCAGGGGAAAAGCCCTATTAACAAAGGCTCAGAAGCAAGAGGAGAGAGCATAGCTTACAAGAATCTAGAATTACTTTGTTATACCTTAGAATATAAGTAAGAGCAAGATGAGGCTGGAGGAGCTAGGTCATTCAGGGTCCCATCAATTGTTTTTGGACTGGAGAGCTTTATACTAAGGGCAGTGAGAAGCTTTTAAATATTAAGTGAGGAATATTAATTTAGATTCAAGTTTAAAAGATAGACTTGACTGTAGTTTGAAGAAATAATTGGAGTGGGACGAATGAACATAGACCAGTCATTTAGGGGGCTAGATCGTGTGATTTTGACGGAGAAAATGGCAATGATAACAGAGGAAGGTAGATGGAGTTGAGAGATTTAGGGTTAGAATTAATAGGGCTTGGTAATTTTATTAGATTGCAGAGTGGGAATAGTAAGGAAAATTCCAAATTTCTGCCATGAGAAACTGGGCATAATGATTTTGGGGAAGACTGAGGAGGGGATTTACAATCGACCCAATTTGAGTTTTCATTAAATTTTTTTTATCGTTAATCATCCGTGGACACTTAATAGTTAGGATTTGAATCACTACGAATATTTTAACATTTATTAAGCACTTACTACATACCAAGTGTCCTTTTCCAAATCTAGAATTAAAAATTGTGTAATGCTCTGATCATTTAATTTTGTCTTAGGTTGGACAAATTAAAAGAGGAGGCCAGATCTTTCAAAGACATGTCTTTAATTCACTTTTATTGGCTAGCAGGATTCACTAAAAATTTAGCCCAGAAATATGCAGGATTTAGGGAAAATAGGGGACCCTAGAAGGTTTATAGGTATGGTATAAAAGAGTCTAATGGGTAAAATAATGACTCTATTGACCAGGTCAAGTTATTAATGGCAGATACACTTGGCTCTCTTTACTCCCCTTCACCACTGAATGCTTAAGAAAACTTATTCCTTCATGGCACAGATCTGCTTCTTTTCTTTATTAAGTTGACTAATGTGATTTTCTTGTCTTTTAATTGCAGAAGAAATTGCTTCAGAGAATTCAGATTCCATCTATAGCTCAACTCCTGAGGTTAAGGCCTGAGCATCAGGCATATGCCACAGATAGTATAAACTTATGGACTGAAATAAGCAAGCAGAGAAAAGCATCGGCCTTCCAGAGTTACTCTCTGCGTAAGGCAAACATGGGCAGTAAATAATGGGGAATGTGAATTAGCTCCAATGCTGGAACTGACTAACTTGGTGTTACCTGTAAGTGAAAACTCAAGAGTATCAGAAGAAGACAGAGGGAGTAATGCTCTTGTAGTAACGACCAGCCTACTGTCTTTTTGAATGAATATGTGCAAGCCAACATCCAATTTCTCTTATTACAGTTAGATTTCTTGTAGCTGTTATGTTATTATGGAGAAAAAAATATAATGGCCTATTTTTCTGACATTTCCCTTAAAGCAGAAGGCCTTTTTTGCTTATGTCGTAAAGAAGAGGGAGTATATGATAAATTAACTGGTTTGATTTCTCTTTCATTGTATACGCTTCTGAACATCTAATTGTTTTTAGTTATCTAAATAAAATGCCTCTAAAACAAGACAATGTTTTGTTTCTTGGAAAAAAAATTGATAGATTTGAATTTTGTGAATGGAAATTGGCAGGAAGTTTTTTCTAAATTATAACTATATCAAATTGAGTGAACATTAATGTACACACCTGTGTCTATATACAGTTAGAAATGTTTTTATAAAAATGGGATAAATGTAGACCTGCGTTGTCTTAAATATTGAATTTTATTTTCCTTTAACCTTTAAGTTGAATTAGCTCTCAGAAACCTTTTTTTGCCAGCCATTTAATAAATTGGATCAACTCTATTTAGACTTGTAATTCATTTTTTTTAAAATAGGGGATATTAAACTAGTAATAAGTAAATATTTTAGACAAATGAATAACGTCTCTGCCAATTTGCTTTTTCTCTCCTTCTTCATCTTGTGAATGACTCCTGATAATTTTCCTTAAAAGAAATTAAGATCAAAGGATAAGGTTAGATTTTGAGAATTAGTGGTAATCAGAAGAAAGCATTGTAAACAATGGCAGCCTTAGAAAGGCCCAAAGGGGGAGCACACAGGGTCTCACAGGGTGGTGATACTTTTGTGTCAGCTTGTTACATTTGGTCCTCTGCTTCACAGCATCTTCTCAATTAATCAAGAGTTGTTGAGACTCTGATGAGAGTCTGACTTATCATAAATAAAGTTGAGATTTATATGCACCAGATTGGGATCATAAAGTTGAATGGTATTTATGAAATTAGAATTCAGTTTTAGTAGATAAATTCTACTCTAAGATTCTACCATTACAGATGTGGTAGGCAGACTAATGGTTCCCCCAAAATATCCATACCCTAATCCCAGAATCTGTCAACATGTTAACTTATATGGCAAAAGGGACCTTGAAGATTACGTTAGGGATCCTGAGAGGGGGAAGAGTTTTCCATACTATCCAGGTGGTCCCAGTATAGTAACAAAGGTCCTTGTAAATGAAAGAGGAATGCAGGAGTCAATAAGCAAGATTTGAAGTTGGAAGAAGGGGTCATGAGTCAAGGAATGCTTGCCTCTAGAAGCTGGAAAACAGATTCTCCCTTAGAGCTTCCAAAACTTTAAGTTTGTGGAAATTTGTTACTACAGCTATAGAAAACATACACAAAATACCAGAGTGGTGGTTCCCATATCCTGCCAGGTGGCCTGTGTATCCAGTACATATGAAGCTATAAAGAAGTAGCTATTCAACAAGGCTACCCTTAAGAGTTGAATGCCCTACATTATGAAAAGTAATTAACAGTAAAAAACAACTCCACAGTCATCTGGCAAAAACTGAAACCTGAGAATTAATTGGGTAACCAGTATCTAAATGGGAGGTAAAAGCTTGAGAACTGGACAGTTAATCCATTACTGTCCAGAGATTTGACCAATGTGAACATCTGAGTCATCGAAAAAGTATAAAGCATGGGAGGACAGATGGTCATGGCCTGAAGAATGATACAGGTATGGAGTTCCTGGAGAAATGGGGGCATTTAACAAATTGTGGAAACAAGGCCTAGGTATGCAAATGATAGCTAATGAACGGTAATAATACTTTATATGGTGAATCACTATATAATTAAAAGAATGGAACTTGGTCAAGTGGAAAATGATGGTTTAGTTTAAAGATGAATAAGGAAATGGAACTAATATTAAGCTTTCTGCTTGGTTTTTAAATATCTCCCAATAAACCAATGAAGTAGGTTTTATTAGCCCCATTTTATAGATGGGAACTTGTTAAAAATACAGATTCCAGAGCCCTAGAGATTCTGATTCTGTAGGGCTAAGGTGGAGCCTAGAAATCTGCATTAGGAGAATACTTGGGCGATTCCTATATAGTGCTCTATAGATCGTTGAGAGTCTTGAGCTTGGGGACTCTTCAGAAGGCAGGCAACAGGTTTAGAAGGGACTTTAATAAAGTGGAATTTAGGAACATTTCTCCATTAAAGAAAGTTATTCTTTGCATTCTATCCCCATCAACTTTTTGAATGCTTTCAATTTAATATATTTTTTAATTGTAGAAATTAATTCCAGATCAGTGCAACAGGTCACTTTTAGAAGGAAAATTTTGGAGAAATTCTCATCAGATATGTCGTTAAAATGTTTGCTTTAGGAGGCTGCCTTGATTCCCGTTTTTCAGAGTACAAGATTATGAATAGCTAAAATAGGATTTCATTCTTTTTTCGTTTTGTTCTAGTAAACTTACATTATACACGAATGCAGGACGAATAGCCTGGAACTGCTCAGAGGTCCCCCGCACGCGGCCGAGGCCCGGGCTCCGCCTCCGGGGCAGGGACAGGGGCAGGGGCAGGGGCGGGGCGGGTCGTCCAGGCGGCCGGGCGCGCGGGAAGGAGGAAGGACTGGCCCGGAGGGGAGCCGCGCGCCATGGCCCCGCACGATCGGGGCACCGAGCTCGGTAAGGGGCCCGCGGGTCGTCTCCCCCACCCCCGGCGCGTCCCGCTCGTCGCGCCTGCAGCTCCTAAGCCTCCTGGAGCTGGCGCGGCGCTCACCGCCGCGTGGAACTCGAGCAGGGTTTGGTGTGGAGCGAGGGCTCCGACTGCTACGCGCCGGCAGCGCCCGGGCCGCGTCCGAGAGCTTCGTGCCCGGGCCGGGTCGGGGGTGCGGGGCCCCCGGGGGCCCAAGCTGTGGCGTCGCGGTTCGCGGGCGCGCGCCGGCCTTTGCACCCAGGCCTTAGTTTTGTAAGCGGAAGAAGTCGCAAAGGATTTGATTTCCATCTTCCTACCTATGCCGTTTATTCTGTTGACCTTCTAGCTACACTGGTTGCAAAACACATAAAAACCTTCAAACAAAAACAGATAAAAATCTTCTTTCTCCCCGTTGGAACACCGGTGCGGTTTTTAACACAGCAGTATCTCTGAAGTGGCCATGTTAGTTGTCAGGTTTGTGTACTAAAGTACACCAAAAGTATAACTTGTAAGTTGTTTATGTTTTTATATGTATAAAGATTTGTAAAACTGCCTGTATTTCACCATTTTTCATCTTACTGATAATTAGTTCAAATGCTACTGGCAAGAAAACAGTTCAGATTTCCTAAAAGGTGAATAATGTGTAATTCAAACAGCAAAACCAGGATTGAGTCAAAGGTTAAAGATCTCGGTTAAAGTGTTAAACTTGAATATCGTTGTTTCCTGGATCTTCAACTTCTTAGCTGTGTGGCTTCGGAAAATTTACTTAATGATTGTGTGCCTCAGTTTCCTCATCTGTAAAATGGTTATAGTGTAATACTTAGCTCATAAGTTGGTTTGGTGAGTAAATGAGAACATACATGTGAAGTGTTTGGTACATGGTGGGTACTTAGCAAAAGTGTTCAATAAATAATAATTAGTATTTCTGTATAGGGAGTTCTGTATTGGGGGGCTAATTTTGAGATCTAGCTGTAAATTTTATAGAACACAAATAATTTTTTGCCCTCGTTTAAAAGTGACTTCCAGTTAAACAGTCTAGGTGTCAAGAAGTGCTCAGGAATTTTTGTTGAATCGTAAAGAGTAAATCAGTCTTTGTAAAGGCAGTTGATTTTCTTACCAAGTTGATTCTGTTTTGATCACTGGCCTTGATCACATTATGCTTTTAAACAGAAAGTTACTGAAAGCTGGCTGCGGGTAGGGCCCAAGAATGGGGTTGGTGTAGCTTACTTTGCCTGGAGTCCCCAGGCATATAGCTGTGTGACTTCGTATATAAGTAAAGGTTGCTCTATAGTTTTTCCAAAACTTAGTTTATTTTTTCATACAAGAAATACAATCATACCATTTTTGCTTTCTTAATTTGCAAGAAATGGAATCGCTCCCATTCATTTGTCAAAATTAAGTGTAGATGAAAACAATCACTATGTTCAATAAGAGTAACTGTGATTTTATGCACCTATTTAAATGATGCTAGCTTTGTTTTTATTATTCTCTTTGTTTAAATAAATCAGATGTATTTCAACGTGTTTTCCCAACACTTGTATTAATTATACATGTACTGTTTTTCAGAGGTTAAGCCTAAAATGCTTAAATAAATCACTTAAATTACTATATCCTAGGAAAAAAAATTCATGTGGTATATTATGTATGCATTATATCAATTGATGCTTTTTATGGAGATTTCTAATTGAAAGTCTTTTTAATAAACACTAGAACTACTTCTTTTTTAAAAGAAATTAACTTTTGTTCTCATTACAAAAGAAATTATTTTGTCATAGAAATTTTAGAAAATACAATTAGCACAAAAATGACTGTAAAATTATGAAAAATTCCATCACTGTTATTTGTATTTTGGTATATATCTTACTAGTTAATAGAGTTTTTAAATAAATTGAGTTCAGCTGGGCCTGAACTGGAACCTCACAATAAAAGCCCTTAGAGGATAACATTCTTTTAGTATGGCATATAGATATGTGAAAGATGTTTTCCAAATCGGGAACAAGCCCTCTAATTTTAATGTTAATTTTTACGTCTGTGTTTAGTGATCAGTTTTCTGATCTGTTCTGGTTTTCTCCAGCTCATACCTAAAGCTAAAATCTTCCTTGTTTTTCTTTCAGAAGTGTTTGCTCAAAAGGGGTAGATGATGTTGTGTCCTAGTAGAAAACTGGACCAGTTTGGAGTCAGAAAAAAAACCTAAATCTGGCTGTGCTCTTGAATAGCCTTGTGCTCTGGACATGCCACTTGCTTCCTTTGAACTAGGCCAGTGGCTCTTAAAATGTGGTCCCTGGACCTCAGCATTAACTTTACTTGGGGACTCATTAGAAATGTACCTTCTCAGCCTCCTTTGAGACTTTACTGAAACGGAAGCCCTGGGAACAGGGACCTGCAATCTGAGTTTTGACAAGCCCTCCTGATCATGCTACAGCACAGCCAAATTTGAGAACCACTGGCCTAATGATCTCAGGGTCTGTGGGGCACTCCTAGTCCTGGTTCTGTTAAAATGGACTGATGTTGTTTTCT
>PVKH010003892.1:0-24195 GCA_004027955.1 Chaetophractus vellerosus
TTTCCAGCTTCTAGTTTCTCTGGCCTCCAGATTTGTGACACTACATGAATGCATGATCTGTACCTCAAGCTTAAAATGCCCAGATTAAAGTTCTCACCCTTCTGCCATGACCACTCTGGTTTAAGACATCATCATCTCTCATCTAGATTATCACAGTTTTCCTAAATAATCTCTATGTATTTGCCTTTAATTAACTCCTATACTCTAAAGTGATACTCTTAAAATAGGAGTCAGATCATGTCACTCCTATGAGCCAAACAGCTAATGCCTGCCCTTCTCACTCAGGATCAAAGCCCATGTCCCTATAACAGCTCACAAGGCTTTTCAGGATCTGATTTGACCATTATGTCTCTGATCATATCTGCTGTTACTCAAAAACTCTCTTCAACCCACTCCAGTCACTTCTTGTTATTGCCTAGATCATTTTGGTCATCCTTTCCACCTCAGGACCTTTGTACTTACTCTTCTTCTTGCTTGGAATGTTCTTCCCAAATGTATTATCATGTTTCAATCCTCAACTTGCTTAGTTCTTTGCTCAAATACAACTCATTGCTGAGGCTAATTAGTAATATCTTCTCTTCTGGTTTAAACAAGCTTCTATTCATTTCAGCATTTACTCTATTTAAAACTTAACTGACTATCAGGGCTACTCTGATTTAATATTTCTATTTTGGAAAACAGTTTCTTTAGACAAAATGTTCAGTTAGTGACTCAGATATTTCTTCTTTTTTTTCTTCTCACAGTGACATTTGAGTTTATGGGGAAGAGGCCTATATGGCCTTGTAGAAGCCAGACAGGTTGACCCACTGGTGTGGGACTAGTCCTTACATGTGATATTAGCCAGTGTCCACAAAGATATAGTAACCTGATCTAGCACTGACACCATCTACTATTGACACCCAAGGATCATAAACCCATGTTGTCCTTGGCTTGGTCAGGGCCCAATGACCCCACAATGCTGACTTAGTCTTTCCTTTGCTCTCAGGGCCTCTACCAAACAGGAGACCCCATTGAATCTCTTCTATGGCATCTCTGTAGCACAAGGCCTAGCCTGACTACCTCACAGCTCTACTACAGGATCACATTACCACTCATCCCCACACACCCATCATGTTGGACATGAAGACAGATTCTCTGGCTCTCAACTTAGAGTCCGCAATACCTAGAAGCCACATTTGACATAAGTGTGCAAGCTAGACCATATCTCCACGTAACCTCATTGTTCTTCCCCCTCTACTATGCTAAGGTGTGTGGGGCTGCACTTCACAGCAATCAAGTCCTCGAGTTCCAAACATGGAGTGGGGCAGAGGGCTCTCTTCCCTCTATCCAAAACCTATCTGGAAAGGGCAGATCAGAATATACATATTACTAATCCCTTCTCTCCCTCTATATCCAGTTTTGCCCCATAATCATTGAACTAGAAAAGGTGGTCTACCCACTTCCCTTTTTTTTTAGAAGTTACCGGGGATTGAACCGAGGACCTCATACTTGGAAAGCAGGTGCTCAACCACCTGAGCTCCATCTGCTCCCCTATCCCTTTCTTTTTTCCTCTTTCTTTATGACTAGAATGTTTTCCTGATATCTTATTGCTTATTGAGACAGCACCTGCCTCTCCCTCTTCCTTCAAACTATAATGGTAGTTAGGGAGTATGGAAACTAGCTTTAAAAAAGCTAAAATTAAAACAAGACCAAACAAAAAATGAGGTATTATAAATATTTTATACCCAGGATAAATACTGTATGTTCTTGAAAAGAAAGTTACTCAATTCCCACCATCCAAATTTAAAGAAAGCTCAATTCTTGATTTGATATTCTCAGTGCTCTCCAAGTTAAGGAGAAGATGAATCAACTTATCCCTGGGGAAATATAGCATAAGGGCTGGAAGAGGGTATGTGAGGGGCTGTTCTTTAGAGAGAGCACTTGGAATACCTCTTAAACAATGCTTACAAAAGTTAGGAGTTAGGAGGACTCAAACATAGAGACTAGTGCCTGCTTCTTATCCAAAGGCTAGACATTCACTAGAGTATTGAAAACTGACAGGGAATCAAGTGGTCCTTGGGTAATGTGCCCAAGAATAGAATGGAGGGAGATGTCTACTCCAGGTATTTCCTGGCTGTCAGAATTTGCAGAAGAGGTGGTCAGTGAAGAAGTCACTTGACTGATTTGCTGGATGTTTGATCATGTTGTAATATACATACATCAGGCATGGCTGACTTTTAAGGGGTGATGGACATAAATGGAACCAGGCTAAGACTGAGATCTTGCCCAACACCAAGGAGCTTTTAGGCATGCAAGCAGAATCTCCCCTCCCTGCTGTCCTTGCTTCTGCATGATGGGAGCAATCAGTTCTTTTTGGGTATTAGGGTCAGACAGGAATGAGATGGGAAACTCAGAGAGAGACATGGTCATGGACTGTGATCATTGACTGATAAATGGTAAATATTTAACTTGACTGAATACTTACTGAGAAAGACTGAGATATTTAGAACTAAACTATATTACAGAAATCTTCGACTTAGATGAAAATTAAACTGGAATTGAAATGACCAAATAAGTAAAATATATCACCTAAACAATTGGAACTTTGAGGGGTCAGAATAGCATTGTACAGTTTTGAGAAAAAGTTGTTCATGTTACACATCTGCATAAAGAACTCTCAATCCCACCAATGATGTGCAGACACATGAGTGTAAGCTTAACTAGTTTAAAATAAAAGCAAATACCATATATTGTCTTTCTATTCATACTTTGAAAACCATTGACAGATATCACATGATTAAGAGCACAGATTAATGACAGTAAGTTTATTAATAACAGATTTCTCCATTGTAAGACACTGCTAGCCAGAGATAGGGGCTTCACAGAGAATAAGAATGATCTCACCGGGACTTTTCAGTCAAATACTGTTTATTTAGCATCATTCTGGCCCCTGACATCCTAAATATGTGTAATCATCTCCAGGTTGATTGATGGTAGCACTTTAGGTCTGCTGGAAAGAAGAAGACAATGCATCCTTCTTGTCATAATAAAGCAAATAGCACACAGGACAAACTGAAGACCACCATAGTGTTAGACAAGAAAGGCATTGATTAGAGGGAAAGAAAATGCTGAAAGGGAATCCTAGAGATACTGAGATGGAGTCAAAGAAGCTACCAGTCAAACATAGAAAACAAAGAAAACTACAGCTGGGAACCTGTGGGACTAGAGATAATAAGAACAGCAGGAAGAGAGAGAGGGAAAACATATTTAAAAAAACGGAAAAAAAAAACAATAAAAAGAAGAGACATAAAAGGGAATAAAAAACCAATAGAAGATGCCAGAATTTTTGACAGTAGGGGTAGGATCAGAAGGAACTTCTGAAAGAAGTGGCTGAACTTCCCTGTGGGGCACCATCCGTGACAGTAAGATATTAACCTAGAGGGATGTCTGTACAGCCTCAAGTCCAACAGAAATAAAAGGCTCGGAATAACTAAAATGCACACAGTAGATTGCATGTGTATACTCAGAAACACTTTAATATAGTTATTTCAAAGAGGTAGTTGCAAACGTAGTTGAAAAGCTGTGTGTTTTAGAAAATGCACTCAAAAGAATTTTTGTGTGTGTTTTTGTTGTTATTGTTATTTTTCTTCTATTTCTTCCTTTGACATGGCAGTTGGTCCCCATTAGGTTAGGCTGAATTTCAGAACCATTAAAAATAGAATTGCCGTCCCCCTCTTCCATTTATTTTCTTCTATCCATCCTCCCTCTCTCCCTTTTTATTTCAGAAGCTTTTGGCATTGAAAGCCTTTCTGCCTTTGATTATTGATTAATCAGTAGCACTCATACAACAACTGCATGTCTTGCTTTGCGGGAAACAGAACAACCTCTTTCAAAGAACTGATATTCCTTTTAATTCAACTTCATTTTTTCTATATTTTGATTTTACCTATTCATTCCCGTTCCCTAAAACTCTCCATTGCCCATAAAATAAAATCTAGCTCTGTGGCCCAGGTGAGACTCAAAGGTTGACCATTTACTTCATTTGTATATATTCCAATCAGATACTGAGGAATCTTGGTTCTGTACTGCATCGTCTCCTCAGGCAAAATGTCCTACAATTTTTAACACCACAGAAAAACTCCCCAACAAAGCTGAATTCACTTATAAAGTTCTTCAGCAAATGAAGTTAACATTTTGAATGGGATACAGCTCCATTTACTTTTCAGAGTTTACTTATTTATTTATTCCAGTGGTAGAGTCAGATAAGAGACAGATTGATTTCACACCTCAGTGATGAGCATTTTGGGAAACCCATTAATGCTGGTGACTAAGCAGTAGCTGAGCCCCCAGGCCATTCTGTTTGGATTTATGGCAAGGCGTGGTGATGGATAACTGTAAGCTGTTATTTAGAAGAAAGTAAATGAATGCCTTTTATATATTAAAAAAATAGCAGATAAGCTCATTTAAGACCAATCAAAAAAAGTCATTTATTCTGGTGGGAAGAATGCCCAAGAAGAGTACTGTAATAAGACAGATTCTTTGGCATATACAGAACACAATAGAGGTGGAGATAAGTGTCCTCCTCACCCACACATACCTCCCCCCCATGGATCCTCAATGCATTGTGGATTCATTGTGGGGTATTAGGCAGCTGGAAGACACTAATCAATGCAAAAGAAACTTTGCAGTGGTTTCCAGTTGGAAGTAAGTATCAATCAAGTCACAACTATGCTATCAATCAAGTCACAATTATGTTATCTTCTGATATATTATTTTCCTTTACTTCATAGTAGCTTACAAAGCAGCCAGTTCTTACTTTTAGGAGAATTCATACATTTAAGAGGCATCCATGTAGGTCTATATTCAGATATGTTTGGTCCCCAAAAGTGATTACTTATTTGAATTTATGTCTGTCTATATAAAGGGAAGAATATAATTCAGGTACAAATGGTGGGTAGACCATTCCATATCCTGAAATCATTTATTTGGACATTCTTATCTCCTGGGCTTCTTAGTAATTTGTGAAATCTATGGATACACAGAATGTGGCTATTTAAAGAATCTGTGATTCTGAACATATTAATTCATTTTTATTTATTGAGTGCCTACCATGAATTAGGCACTGTCCTAGATGGTTGGGATGCATCAGTGAACAAAACAGACAAAATCTCTATTCTGTAGTAGCTTACATGCTAAAAGAGGAATATAAACCTGAATGCTACGCATAATAAGAAAATTTCATAGCATGTTAGAAGGTGATAAATTCTATGGGGAAAATATTAGAATAGGATAATGGGATCTGGATTGTTTTGGGTGTGGGGAGGCAGGTGATCAGAAAATGAAGGATATAGGCCCTCATACATTTTGTCAAAACTATAAAATTGTGTGGTGTAAAATATAAGCCATAATGTAAACTATAGACCATGGCTAGTAGCAGTGCTTCAATATTTGTTCATCAACTATAACTAATGTACCACAACTAATGAAAGATTTATTAATAGGGGAAAATGTGAGAGAGGTAGGGGGTGAGGTATATGGGAATCCCCTATGTTTTCTGCAATCTAAAACTTCTTTAAAAATAAAATTAAAAGAAGAAAAGGCTTTCTTTAGTTGAACATATGGCCACTGAGTGAACACTATAAGGAGGCAAGACAGTTTTCTAAGTAGAGGGAAGAGTTGTGAAGGACCTAAGGTGGGAGCCTTATTTAGGAACAGTAAGAAGGCCAGCATGATGGTTTGAAGCTGTTTAGACCCCAGAAAAATATTTTCTTAAAGTTAATCCATTCTTGTGGGTGTGGACCCATTGTAAGTAGGATCTTTAGATGAGTAGGATCTTAAGTTAAGATGTGACTCACCTCATTCAGTGTGGTTCATAATCCTCATATTGGAGAATGAAATTCAGACAAAGAAAAAGAAAGCCACAGAAGCAGGAAGCTGAAAGCAGCAAAACCCAGAAGAGAAGGGAGAGACCACCGTACGCTGTCATGTGCCTTGCACTGTGACAGAGGAGTCCGGGATCACCAGCATCCAGTCTTCTGGAAGAAGCATTGCCTGACGATGCCTTAACCTGGACATTTTTCTCAGCCTCAAAACTATAAACTTGCAAGTTAATAAATTTCCATTGTTAAAGCCAACACATTTCATGGTTTCTGCTTGAGCAGCTTTAACAAATTAGAATAGCCAATATGGTCAAAGAAGAGTAAGAAGGAGTGTACTAGAAATAAGGTGACATGGAAGTTAAGACAGAGAATCAGTCATGGTTCTGGAAAAAAAAACAAAAACAGAAACCACAGGAAGACTTTGGCTCACATGATTATGGGAGCTGAAAAATTAAAAATTCACAGATCCATTGGGCAGGTCAGCAGACTGGAAACTCAGACAGAATTTTTATGATGTGGCCTTGAGGCAGAATTTCCTCTTTATGAAACATCAGTTTTTGCTTTAAGGCTTTCACCTGATTGGATAAGGCCCAACCACTTTATTGAGGCTAATTTCCTTTACAAAAAGTCAACCAATTTAGATGCCAACCATATCTACAAACTGCCAAAATAACAACACCTAGACTAGGTTTGACCAAACAACTGGACACCATAACCTAGCCGAAGTTGATATAAAATTAACCAACATGCCAAATCAGACAATGTAGGGCCCACAATCATTGTAAAAATTTTAGCTTTTACTTTGGGCAAGGTGGGAAGATACTGGAAGTGTAGAGCAGAGGGCGCCATGGCCTGACTTATTTTTTAATGGGATCGTGCTGGTTTCTGTGTTGGGAAGGGACTGTAGAGGTGGAACAGTGGAATCGAGGAGACCAATTATGAAGTTACTACAATAACCCAGGTGGGAAATGTTGATGGTTCAAAACAGAGTCGTGATGGTGGAGATGGGGACTAACTGCTATATTCCAGATATAGTTTGAAAATAGAGGTAACAGAATTTACTTTTGGATTAGAAATGGGAGATGAGAGACAGAGGAAGGTCAAAGGTGATTACAATGATTTTGGCTTGAACAGCTGGATGGAGTTGACATCAATTGTGATGTGTAAGGCCTTGGGTGGAGGAGTTTTAGTGAGGAAGAACAGGAGTTCAGTTTTGATATGTTAATTACTTTATTTAATAACTTGATCTAAGGGTTAAGGCATTTTGGAGAAATAAAAGGAATAAAAGAGCAAAGGATAAATAACTCAGCTTAAGAAAGGATACTTTATTAAAAATATGAACCCAAGCTCTGAGAAAAATATTAGGATAATATACACTCTTACATTGGCAACTACATTTATTTCAAAGCACCCCATTGCCCAGAAAAACAATGAAGATTTAACAACTAAACTATACAGGAGAATGACTGCCAGACTCAAGGAAGGCAAATGTAGTGGGAAGTTTACCCCATTGGCATCATACAGACCTGGTTACAAATTCATATTTCACCTGATCCTGGGCCCACTCTGAATCTCTGTTATCCTATCTGTGAAATAGCCTATCAATAGTATTTTAAGGAGTAAATATACTATATGAGAAGCAACTGATTTGGGGCATGGAGCATAGTAGGTATTCAAAGAGTGGGAAAAGCATAGCTATTATTATTAATGATTGCTACTATAGAAAACCTAATATAAAATAGAAGAACTCCCATTGACCTACCTTCTGATAAGTGCTAAATTAGATGCTGCAGGAAAGAATGGATGAAAGGTGGATGAATGTTTTGGCTAACCATGCATGTACCATTTAGTACATGTTGGGGAGAACCAATGGAAACAAAAGCATCATCAGAACTGGAGTCATACCATATGTTCTATTGATTTCTGCCCGAGGTGTGAAGGATCTCTCTGTCTGTAGTTAAAGAGTAACTCAAGGTCTTACGCAGATTTAGTTTATTATTACTGGAAGACTGAAGGTCTATGAGAAACTCATGCTAGATACGGGGCCTGTCCACTGAAGCATCCTATCCTGGGAGCATAAACTATAGGAAATTTAGAGTTCATGTGTATAGTCTTGAAATATCCTAATGGAATATTATGAATACTCCAGTATTGTCAGTAATTTAGACTTCAATAGCCAATCTTAATCAACTAAAACCCAAAATGCTTGCATAATTGCCAAAATCTCAAGGGAAAAGTACCTTCCCTTTGTGATTTCTTTGCCAGGATATTTTGAAAGTAAATATATAATGGGATTTTGAATTGGTTAACATTTAGAAGCCCAAGATCATTCTCTGCATTCCCAAGAGGATCTGTAATTTGAATTCTTTGTCCCTGCAATAAAACAAGGATATTTTGGCCGGGGGGTAGAAGGAACATAGAAGCAAAGAAGGTGTAATTTGGGCACCACTCCCAGGAATGATTGCCATGTTTCTTTAGTATAATATCAGAACTGGAAGTCATTTTACTGATCATTTAGTCAAATCATCTCGTTTTTAGATACAGAAACAAAAAGGTATGAAATAGTTGAAGGCACTTCGCTAGTTTTATGGCAGCCTTTGGTCTAGAAAGTGGATTTCCAGATTCCTAAATTTAGACTCTTCTATACTCAAGGATCCTAAAGGGAAAACTATTCTCTCTTAGAATTGTACATAAGACTGGGAAGACAACTTAGATTTTTTTTTGTTGTTGAGGTATTGGGACCGGCAGTTGAACCCAAGACATCGTATATGGGAAGCCAGTGCTCAACCACTGAGCCACATCAGCTCCCCTGAGTTGTTCTTTTGTTTGTTTGCTTGTTGTTTGTTTTGTTTGTTTGCTTGTTTTTAAGGAGGCACTGGGAACCAAACCTGAGATCTCCCATATGGGAAGCAGATGCTCAGCTGCTTGAGCCACACCCATTCCCTACAACTTAGATTTTAAGTGAGAGGTGGCTGAGAGAATTTGGCTTCCTGATGGTCATAGGACATACACAGAGAATATACAATATCTGATAGTTGTTCTTTTTTCTATGTACCTTTTTATTTGCTACTTGGTAGTAACAATGATTGCAACTAGAGAACATTGGGTTATTTCATATAATTTTTCAAGTTTCTTGACAGTGGCTTAAGCTAAGAGAATATTAAACATCCCCTGAAAAGGGCTTTTCCCTTTGTGCTAGCAGTATCTATGCTATGCATGTGACCTGCCATATATTTCACTATAGTAAAGGCTCTCCACGGGCAAGGGTATTATACATTATTATACATGTTTTTATTCTCTGAGTCCTAACACAGTTTTCTCATGAGAGTATGCCTGTTATCTTTGTGCAATAGAACAAAACCAAGTATATAAATATTTACATATACATTTGTGGATAGATAGATCACCTATGAACCTGAGTCGGTGGTTCTTTGTGGCCCTAATGACTGACTGCTCAATAAGGAACTGCAGGCTGTTTTCAAAGCAAGAGTTTAATAGTCCAGAGAGGAGTTTTAACTCCTCAAGTGTTGGCAGCAGAAGTAGGTCAAAGGATTGTTTCAGATGGAGAGACTCTTTTTGCATGGTAATTTTTGGAGCAGGACTATATTAGAAGGGTCATCCATAGGCATTTCACATCTGGTTCTTCTTCATCTTGTCTTTGACCTCACTCCCAGTGGTTTATAATGTGTACTGAAACTGCAGGACAGCACAAGTTTGTGCATGAATCTTCCACAAAACCTCAAGGGGAATTAATTATTCCTTCCTCTGTACTCCTAAAGTAATTAGTATCTGACTCTACCAGGGCCATTATAATGTATTTTAAGTGTCTGTATCCCAGTAAACATTGAGTTGCCGAAGTATGTGGACTACATCTGAGCTATTTGTATCCTTAGTGCCTTTTAGGTAAGATATCAATAAGTGAAGAAAGGATGAATGCCAGACTTTGACCATCTCCCCCAACTACCTATCTATTTATCTCTATCCATTTATTATCTATCTATCTATCTCTCTATCTATCTATCTACCTACCATTTATCTTCTATTTATCTATCTATCATCATCTATCTATATTTTGAGGCACTGTTATCAGTGCATTTCAAATATTAACTCATTTGATCTTTCTAGCTACTTTATTTTACAGAGGAAGAATCTGAAGCACAGAGAGATTAAATAACATGTCCAGTGTCACATACATCATAAGCAGGAAGAGACACATACCCAGGAAGAGTGGCTTCAGAGTCCTGACTCTAAGTTACCTACAGGTACTGCAAACTATCCTGCCCTGGATGTTTATCATTAGGACAATCTTCCTTTATGATGTTAAGAGTTCAGAGTCCAAAAATAGTGGGAGTTGGGGTACCAGTCACTTTGACTGGGAATAGCAGGGAGCAGATGTCTATAGCAAAAGATTTTGGTTGGCAATTGGTATTACAGGGGATCTTCTTGGAAAGCCATAGGGAAAGAGAAGATAGATGCAAAAATGGGGCTTGGAAGTGGAGGAACAGAGGTGAAGGGCAGAAGACCTTTCAGGCTAGAACTCCTCACAGCAGTGCCTGAGCATATGGGTAATGGTGGTTTCCTCTGTCTTCAAAGTGTGTTTATACCTTGACCTTCTTGGTCCTCTAAGGAAATAGCTAAAAATTACGCTCTATAATTTTAAGAGATTATTAATGAAAATTATATCTCTTTATGGTTGTTTATTGATAAAGTAAGCTTACATTCTACAAATATCTTCCTTGAATTTTTTTCAGAGGCTGCCAGAAGCTTTGCTTTGTTCACTACATAAAATAGAGTTAAAAGGGCTGAAACCTCTGAGGGGTCACTGATTCATCTTTTACAACCTCCTATTTAATTGTAAGCAGATATCCCAATCAGACCCTGATATTGTCTGCTTGTTACTGGCAAATTAGAAAGGTAGAGGGCAAATTTACAGTTTCTATTCTGAATCCATTTGAAGCCCCCAGGAATGTGTGGCTTAAAAGCCCATTTGGTGCCTGAGAGAAGCCTGGTAAACAGTTACATTTGATGTCACTCATGTCCTTCGGGGAAGCACACTTGTTCTTGTTGAAGTACAGTCCCTGGAGGGAACACGTTGCATTACGTATACTTTCCTACTCACCCTGATTACTTTTCTTGAAGTTCCCTTGGGTTCTTCCAAACTAGACATAGTCTCTAAATCCTCCTTGAGGCTCTTCACTTCTAATACATGTGCTGTTCCAGCTTCATTGTAATAGTCATTCCCAGATTTAGAGAAAGGAGCGGGTTGCGGAGTGAGTAGGATGCTCACTGGAAGGCTCAGGACAAACATCTAAACGAAAATGAGTAGGTTCCGGTCAAAGGAGCTAATCGGCTGCAAGAACTCTAATCTCCCCTATATGTAAGTCCCCACACTCATTTTGCTTAAGCCCTAGACAGTCTCTGAAGGTCAAGTGCTTAGGAAAGTATGCTCCTATTAGCATAGTCATCCCTTGACTCTCAGAGAGTGACTTAAGCTTGGAGAAAATATCTCAATCCCACACCTGCAGTCAGTTCTCTTTCTATTGTATCTTTTCGACTTTCTTTTTCTTTCCCAGTCCCCCCCCTCCATTTCCATTTCCATCTCCATCTCCATCTCTATTTCTATCTTTATCTCTCTTACCCTTTCCCTGTCCTCCTCCCTCTCCATCCACCTCCAGAGGCCTTTCCAGCACTGGCCAATAGACTTTTCTGATGCTGAAAATGTTTTACATTTGCACTGTCCACTAAGTACATGCACCTTACTAAGAACCTGGAACGTGAGTAGTGCTGATTTTTTTCTAATTGATTTTCATTCGAATAGACACGTGTGGCTAATGGGTATCAAATTGACCATTACAGCTTTAAACCAATTATTTATCTCTGAGATTATCTGTAATATGCAGATTCTGGTGACTGAGGGTTGTTATCTTCTTAGCCTAATCTCGTCTTTTCTCTTCATGGAAGGTTGGTCCAGCTTACAAAATATGGTTCGAATCTCTTCCAAACCTTCCCCTCAACTTACAGGTCTTTCAGGGCAAGAGAGCCCTTAGCGTCTTTTCTGCAGATAAAACGCTCCCCCTCTCTGGTTGCCTGGAGACCAGATATTCTCCAGCTATGGATGGAGGGCACCCTGCTGTAATTGGAGGTTCAGATAGGGCTCATTTGCAAGGCCTGGGAGCAGGTGTGTTTGAAAATTTCATGAGCGAAGGCAGGGGTCAGCAACCTCTTTGGCCATCTGCAGGAATAAACAATGTTGGTACAAGGGTCTTGAGCCAGGAGAGATATGAAGAGAAGGGAAAGTAGGAGTGAAAAAGATCATGGCGAGGGAGAAGGAAGATAAAAAGGAAAAGGACAGAGACAGAATATTCACATTAAGAGCAGGAATGTTACTAAGAGTGGTGCTCCCAGGAAGCCAGATCCTTTTACCAGTAAACATTTACTTTAATCAGCCACAGACACTTGTGTCCCAGGATTTGTTATGGGGCTGGTTCTGAGGCAAGGGCAGTCAGTTAAATCTATGTATTTTTCTTGGAGTCTATCCGAATTCAACCCCAAGGGAGTTAATGCTTCCTTTAGGTAGATTGGCCACTGTTTTGTGCCTTCCTTTTTCTTCTTTTACCTTTTTACTTCTGACTGCTTTTTTTTTTCTTTTTCCTTTTTCAGCTCATGAAATACAACCTTAATGTCCAGTGACCATTTTGTTTTTGGTCAGTATTTGTCCTGATTAAGGAGGAGGGAATGTGAAAAGACATATCAAGACCAGGACACTAATAAAAGTGAAAACATTTCTTATAAGTCTAAAATTCTGCTAAATCACAGATTTTTTTTTCCCCTGAGCCGTTAGCTTACAATCCTGGAACCATGTTCTTCATATCTGGGAAATCTATTTTACATTGACTTCTTGTATTTGCTACTTTTTATATTGACTGGTTTTGCTGTATTTTAAATGTATTTGTGTCTAGACTTGTGGGACCTCAGCTACAGCCAATTTCTACATTATTAAGAGGGTTATTTTGAGTGGCCCCTGTGAATAAACCTAATTTTCCCCTCTGATTAGTGCTTAATTTGAAATTGTTTGCACAGTGATGAAATCTTTCTTGAGTTTCACTTCCAGATTCCAGTTTCCATTCCCAGAGGTTGCTTTTGATTACATAAATGCTTTCAGGGTGATTATGTGGGCAAAATTGTATATTAGGTACTTTTGGTGCTTTCTGTAAGAAATTGTTGTTAGAAAGAAGGGCTGGGAGTTAGGTTTTGAGGTTTTAGGTACTTTACAATTATATGATCATTCTTTCTATTCAATGCAGAATATACTCTGCTTCTATAACTCTCCATAATTTTGTCATACAGCCTTTGATTGGAGACTCCCTTCTCTTTGAGGCTTCACAGTTCATTACAGGATGATTTTTCCTAGATATACACATCATGCTTGTCAGAATATAGTTTCCTGCATTCCTCTTTTTCCCCTTATATCCAATTTTTGTAATAAATGTCTTGAAGGAAAAGGAAAAGCAAGATATCCATGCTATTCCTCAAAATCTAACCTAGAAATCAGACCACATGACTTTCTTGTGGACCAAAGTTTGCATCTATAAATCTCCATACATCTACTCTTCTGGCTCCTGGCCTGGCCCAGGAGGCCAGGCCACCACCTGGTCAGACTAGAGATGGAATAGACAAATTGCATATACAAAGTTCATATCCAATCACTGCTCTAGAAAATTCTCTAGATATATACATTTGTCTTATTAGAAATAGTTTCTTGGTACCACATTAATGTAAGATGCTAATGATAGGGGAAAATATGTATGGGTGTGAATGGGTGGGTGGGTTAGGCGGGAATTTCCTATACTTTTTTTTTTAAGAGGTAATGGGGATTGAACCCAGGGCCCCATACATGGGACGCAGTTGCACAACCACTGAGATGTATCCGCTCCCCAGTGAGGGTTGGTTTTTCGTTTGTTTGTTTTGCTTTGTTTTTAGGAGGTACTGGGGATCAAACTCAGGACCTCACACATGGGAAGCAGGCACGGAACCACTTGAGCTACATCCGCTCCCCCCTATACTTTTAATGTAACCTTTCTGTAACCTAAAACTTCTCTAAACATAAAGTTTATTATAAATTCAGAAATAGAAAGTTTGAATTTAAAAAGGAATAGTTTCTTATATCCCTCATTTTTATTATATTCAATTTTTGTGAATTCTCTTTTCCTCCATAAATCTTAAAGAATTACCAATAACCAGCCCAAGGATTATATCTGCAAAGATTCAATTATATCAGAAGCTAACAATTTCCAAGAGATGCTGATGGTTATTTTTGTTACTACTAATAATATTTAGCTAGTATTTATTGATTGCTTATCATGTTCCAGGTAACGTAAAACAATATTTTCTTTAATCATTACAACAGTAGGTGGGTTGTAACATGAGATGGGTGTTATTATTTTCTTCATTTTAGAGAAGAGGGAACCAACCGAGGACTTCAGCAACTTGACCAAGCCCACGCAGCTTGTTATCGGCAGAGCTGAGACTGGTGAGCACCTGTTCACTCTTAATCATGTCTCTATTCGGAGGATCAAATTCTAAGATTAAGAAAGGAATCAAGGTAAGATTTATGCAAGAAGGCTACAGGGAAGCAATCACTCTTACATATTTTGAAAGCATCCTTTAAGGGGCAATTCAAATTACTTTAATATCCCAACCCCTCCCCGCTCCCCCTACAAGACTTTTCCAATCGCAAAACCTAACAGGAGTAGTCATTGCATCAATTTACATTTCAAGCCCCACACACCAAAAACAGTTGCTGTGTCAGCACAAAGGAACATTCTAAAGTAATCAATTAAATTTATTGCACTTGATTATTCAATCCCTGCAAAGAAACACTTTTAAAAAGTCTGATCACAATAATTTGTTTTATAATTTCCGGGACCATAAAATGAGTTCCTGAGGACCCGGACCTTTAAAAGATCTTTCCAATGTTGCCTGAGGATGATATGGTAGTAAAACAAAACAAACCAAAAACAAACCCACTTAGGTATAAATGATACCCATCTGAAAAACATACTCTTGATTCATCAAATTTTAGTCTACACATTATAGCTGTTATCATGGAATAATGTTTTTGCTGTAAATAGCAAACAAAGAGCTTGGGAGCTCACAGAACTAGATTTTTTTCTAGATATATGCCACTGCCTTGCTGTGGGTACATTAGCAAGTTACTAACCTTTGTAAATTTCAATGACCCAATCTTTAAATGGGGAAAGGAAACATTTATCTCACAGGTAGGGGTGAAAATAAATTAATAAGCAAGCCCAGAGCACTTGGTGCCTTACTGAGCTCGCTCTTTACCTTCATTCTGGTTCTCTCAGGTACCCGGCATGATTCTCAGCTCATACCTCATCTGGCCAAGGGTTGATGTGCAGAACTACCTTAACAGCCTCACAAGTTGACTAAAGCTTGACTCAGAACTCCTTTAAAGTAGGTTTCTAGTTTGTGTTTTTTGGTGGTGGGGTACAGGAAGAATCCAGAAGCAGTGTGATGTCTGGCCCCCACCTGCATAAGGGTAGGCTTGTGTTGACAAATTCTCAGAGGAGACAAACTTTTCCTCCCATTTTGCTCAGAGCCAAGGTTAAGAGAGGTAATTATCCCCACTATCTCCATCTTTTTTTTTTTAAAGTTTACCCTCTGTGGTGGTTTGAGGTGGTATGGACGCAGAAAAAGATGTTCTTAAATTTAATCCATTCCTGCAGTGCGGGTGTGAACCCATTGTAAGAAGGACCTCTTGATGAGGCTACTTCAGTTAAGGTGTGACCCACTTCAATCACATGGGTCTTAATCCTATTACTGAAGTCCTTTATGAGTAGAATAAAACTCAAACAAAGAGAGAGAGAAAGCCACAGGAAGCAAGAACCTGAAACAACCAGAAGAGAAGGAGGAGACCAGGAGTTACTACCATGTGCCTTGCCATGTGACAGAGGAACCAAGGGTCATTGGCAGCCAGCCCCAGAACACCAAAGTCTTCAGAGAGAAAGCATCACCTTGATAGTGCCTTGTTTGGGACATTTTCCCAGCTTCAGAACCATGAACAAATAAATTCCAATTCTTTGAGCCAACACATTGTATGGTATTGCTTGAGCAGCCTAGCAAACTAAAACAGCCTCTGTAGCTATTTCCCATCTTGGGCTTTAGCTTTTTTGGAGTCTCTGATCTGATCTTCCTTCTTGGGTGAGTCCTAGATATTCCCACCCCCAACTTTTTCAGTCTGTTAAAATTCCTCTTTAGGCCATCAAGTACTGGCAGATGCCCGAGGGCAAATGCCTGGTTTAGTGTTTTCATACTTCTCTGGATTCTCACTTTCAGATTTCTGGTCTCCGAGGATTTCCCTGATTTTCCAGGCAGCATATCAATGAATTTCAAAACATTTTATAAAATACAATTTTCTCTTCCACATTTTTAGGTAATCTCTACTGTCTTCCATAATTTTGGATATAGAATTCCAGTACCGCTGATTATTTTCATTTTTTTCTAAATAAAATGACAAGGAGAGCAAGGAAATCCCCTTTCCATGCCTTATATAATAGATTCATTCTATGAACTTTGGGATCACACTGATCTGTATGGCCTTAAACTTCATCCCTTACAATGTGAGGATAATGTAACTCAAAGAGTTGTTATAGTGATTAAATACAATACCACATATAAAAGAGGAAGCCCAATGCCTAGCACAGAAGGAATTTAACAAACATTCCTTCCACTTCCCTTTGCTTGTACTACATCTGTTCACAAAGTGGTTGCATATAGATTATGGGCTTATGATAACCAACTCCAATTTCAGCCCAGAGATGTAGGATGTGATGCAGACGAGATGCCAATCATGTCACGTGGTCAAGAGTTTTCATCATTTTCCTTACTAGGAAAGGATAGAATGAGGAACAGTAGCATGAAATAAAAGCAACAGGAAAATTTTATTGAGGAAACAAACAAAAACAAAGATCACACCTGGATACTTTCTTTTTTAATCTTAACTCTGGTGCCCAAAAGTGATATGCCATCCATATAGTTAGTGAGCTCACACAAAAAAATTAATCATTTTTGTGTATTACAGTTTGAGGATGTAAAGATCTTTGGGGAAGATGTTCAAAACTTCACTCTAGTTAACCTTACCCTATTAAGTATGGCTGTCCATAGATGGGAAGCTAAGGAATTGATTTCATGGGTGGGAAAGAAAAAGCAAGGAAAGACACCTAAACTCTGCCATCATTTCCCCAGAATGGAGAAGCCTCCAGGGAGAGAAACGAAACAGCTTTAAAAGACAGGATGGATCAATATGCATCTAGAATACAACATAATTCTTCTTGGAAAGTGGTGAAATGGGGACAACCTACTGATTTAATTTTAAAGGTTTTATTTGAACTGTGTGACCCTGTCTGAATTTGATCTGAGAACTGAAATGGATTATCATGTCTGGGTATTTAGAGTCTCTGCAGAATCCTAACCTAGACCACATAGAACCCATTTCTGCTCTCTGGCGCTTTTGTCCCTTGCAAAAAAAGGAAAGAAAAGGAATATGGTATTTCTTCTTGCAATTGTCATCAGAATGCGTGGTGATTCTGGCAGCACCTCTGAGAATTAAGGTACTTAAATGGCACTAAATATTGCCAAGAAGCACTATTTTAAAATGTCTTTCTGACCTTTCTGGCTAAATTGGAAATGAAAAATAAAATATGAGCACATTTTTTTCTTATTCTAGAGAAGTAGAAAACTCTTATTAGCAGACCAAGGAAATGAGGAAGAATGAAGACACAGAGGTGGGGGAAAGTGGGAACATAAACTGCAAAGCCCATGCATGTCTCATCTGTAATTTTTACTTCATTAGCTCTCTGTGAATACCCCCAGAAATTTCACTTTGTCTTGTAGGACCTTTTCCCAAATGTTGATCCTTTTCTTGATTCTCCAAATTTTAATGCTAAGCAGTGCCTTTTGCCAAAACTAGTAACCATTGAGAAAGCAAATTAATGGATTTGGCCCCTCTCAACCTCCCATTTCATAGTAATTACCCAAAAGAGATTGTGTATATTAAAACCCACTGAATTTGTAATTTGTCACAAGCAAAAGCCCTCCTGGGGAATGGTACATGCTTCTTTTCCTGGTTTCTGGATTCTAGAAAAGACGAATCACTCTTACTGTCATGTAAATATTCAGTGATTTGTCTCAGTGTGTGTGTGTACGTGTGTATTTAAAATGGGTAGAGTTAGGTAGACTTAGGAAAATAATCATCTTGTCTTATTTTGCCATTCCAGTAATAATTTTGGATGTCTGCTGGGTGAAAAGTGGCTATTCTACCTTATATTTATTACAAATAAATATTTTTAAAAATCAGTAGTGTTTAGTGGAACTAAGTCAAATAAACAATTATGACAGAAAAGAATAGCAATATAGCAGTTATGTGTAATTGAACAGTAAAATTGCATGGTGGCCCAGCAGCTGAATACTGAAATAGTAAGGAAGAGGATAGCTTAGCATGGCAGTGAGGGATATAAACACATACATCATTCAAACTGCAACTGATTGTCCATATATGCAGCTACTTTACTTGGTGCATGAATTAAAATGCTGATAATGCTGAATGACTCCCCCCATCACCACCTAATAAAAGTTTTATAGAGAAACCAATATTAATAAAGATCTCTAAAATAGAAATTAATCTGCTCATGTGCAAATTGATGAGTACAATGAGGTGTATAGAGCCTGCCCCTTCTGAAATTATTTGAAAATTTATTCATCTTCACCACGATCCTCCAGAGTAGATTGAAAGAGAGAAAATGGAAAGAGAGAGGCACTATTGAAAAGAAAACCAGTGATGCTCTATCGCAAATGAAACAGAATTATTCTTTGGCTATTTTTAGAATTCACCAAGATTTCTTTCATAAGAGTATATTATGCCCTCAAGTCCGTTTTTATTTATAAATGCCTCTGACAAGAGTTATTCAAGCCCAAATTTCTGATATTTTTCTGTCCTACATTAGCTCGGAGGCATAAGAGGTGGCCCATGTTTTTGACAATGGGGTTTAAAAGCATTCTAAAAGTAAAAAAAGGAAAGGAATCTTACAATTGGTTTTATTATTCTGTATGATTGAGTACACTGCAACTTTTTTAAAATCAAGAAAATTTATAACTACACTTGAGAAGGTTCTCTTAAAAGCTGAAGCATTAAATTATAGAGAGGCAGTGTGTGTGGAGCACAAAAATGAGCACGTATCTGCTCAGAAACAATAATGTTTTTCTTCTGTGTAAAACTGTAGCTTTAAGGAGCATCTCACAAATGAAAATATTCTGAAATATTCTGTTTTATGTCCAAAAATTATGCATGAAAGGTAGCTTGAAACTTTAGGTATTCTCTGCCAGAGGGATGTATAAACGTTTTACTAAAACTGTTTAAATTTCACAAAGAATATTGATATGGAAAAAGATACAACTGTGAGCTTCTTCATTTTGGAAGATGTACTTAAGTTTCAAGAAGGGAAGATACTTAGTCAGTTTTTCTTCTCAGTCCTAAATTAAAAATCCAGCCAAATTATCAGTTCATTTCTATCCTAAAGATATAATTATGGCCCCACAACCAATGCAGGTTCCTTTGAATATCTTAGTGTGCAGCAGCACAAGATGTTAAACTCATGAGATAGTGGAAAGCAGCCTGTACTGGAAGCAGAAAATATGTATCCTAGTTGTGATTCTTCTAATAAGAGCTGTGATATTTTGGGGAAATAAATTAATTTTCTGTATTTCAGTTTTCTTTGAAAATGGGGATGTTATTGAAGATGAGTTCCAAAATCATTTCTAGCTCTGTAATAGTGGATTCTAACAATCAAAAGGAAAAAGAAAGCAAAACAAGGACATTTGGATTTGTCTCTGAGTCTATACATATGCTAGAGAAAAATCCTAAATGGAGGAGGGGACATTTTGCTTTATAACTTTACTCTGCTATTACTCTCCCCACAGTCTGTTTAGGAAAATTTTCCCTTCAATTTTGTTTTCCTAAATATTTTTGTATTCATATTAGGATCCTATTTTTAAAATTCATATAATCAGACCATATTAAGGTCAAACAGGCTGGTGCTATTTCTACTCCATCATACATGTCAGCCTCTGCTATGGAAAAATAATAACTGTATAATTTTAATGTCATTCATTCATTCGCTCTCTTAAAGAAACAAGTGAGCAGCCCATGAAAATATTTGGGGAGAGAATATAGAAAGCAGAGAGAACTGTAAGTAAAAAGACACAGATATAGCAACACACTTGGTATATTTGAGTAAAAGTACAGAAGTGAATATGGGAAAGAATGTTTGTAGTGGTTGAAGTTGGGGGAAGCACAAGGACCAGCTCATATAGGTACTTGGAGGCCAAGGTAAAGATTTTGGATTTATCTCCAAGCCATCAGAGGATCAGAATGGATCTGACTTACATTTTAAGGGATGACTCTAATTGTTGTGTCAAACAGACTACAGTAGCAATGAAGGAAGAGATCTTTTAAGATGTAATTGTCATTGCCCAGAAGGAAATGATGGTGTGATGGTGGTTGGCCTCGATTGCAGTGATGGAATCAGCAAGAAATGGTCAGATTAAGCATCTATTTTGAAGACCAATCCTTCAAAGAGAAAAAGGGGGAAAAAAAAAATTTTAATCTGCTCTAAACTGGGAACTGTCCCAAAGTAGGCTTTGAGCAGGAATTTGTTGAATGACCTATGGAATAGAGTGGGAGTAACACAGCCATTGCTGGACATTCTTGGCCCTAATTTCTGCCCTGAAGCACGTTTGGAGCACCCCTTTATGCGTGCCTTGATTCACTCATCTCTCTTGCAACTTTCAGTATTCTTACCTTGTCAGTTGTGATCCCCCAAATCAAGCAGAAAACTGAAAAGCTGAAATGTTTGAAAAAGTAAAGATGTTCTAGAGAGAGTAGTTCTCAGATACAAGGAAACTTTCTCAGGTAAACTGCTCAAGAAGAAAGAGTATGGTATACTCTTTAAGGGCCAGAGTGAAACTTATTCTATAATTACTTTAATGGTTCCAAGAAGTACTACCAGTAAAGAAATGTGGAATTTTTAGCCTAGTTTTCTCTAACTTATGTGGTCAAAAATCCCTACTTCACATAATTCCCTTTATCATCATAAAAACTGGGCTTGCATAGAATGGATATTGAGAAATTTTGGCTTAGACAGCTGTAGTGGCTTCAACTGTGTTCTCCAAAAAGAAATGTTCAACACCTAATCCTAGGTCCCTATGAATATGATCTTATTTGAAATAGAGTTTTTACACATGTAAACAAGTCAAAATGAGGTCATACTGGATTAGGTTATACCCCAAATCCAGTGAATGGTATCCTTATAAGGAGAGGGAGAATTGGAGACACACAGACACGCATAGAGGGAAGGGTGAAGCAGAAGTTGGAGTGATGCAGCTACAAGCCAAGGAATGCCAAGGATTGCCATTAACCAACAAAAGCTAGGAAGAGGCAAGGGAGGATTCTTCCTTAAAGCCTTCAGAGGGATTATGGTCTTGCTGACACCTTGATTTCATACTTCTAGCCTTCAGAATTGTAAGCAAATAAATATCTGTTGTTTCAGGCCACCAAGATTGTGGTATTTTGTTACTACAGCCTTAAGAAACAAAGACAACAATCAATGGTATTATGCATAAAATGTGTTTTTAAAATATTTTTTTGTGTTTGCAGGGGGGCTGAATATCACCAGATGACTCTGAGTGAGAAAAGTTGCATATTGGTGGCAGGAAAGTGTGAATAAACTTTACAGTATTGACATTGATGCAAGTTTTATAACAATTATGGAAAGCAAAATATGCTATATTAGAATAGCAAAAGTAAATGTGGTTTAGCATCTTTTGCAAAAACTACTACATCAATTTTGAAGCAATGTACCTTTTTGAAGTATGTTAAAATCAAATTTTTTATTATGCAAATATATATGCTCTGTAAAATTAATGTAGTTCAATTACATCATTAGATGTCAGAATGTATTTGAAAGGGTAGGTTGGAAATAATTCTTTTGAATGTCACATAAATTTACTTTGCAGCTAATCTCTGAAAAGAGGGGAAAAAAATGCTCTCTACTCAGGCATAGAATAGAAGCATTAACAATGGAAAGGTCAGTGCATAATGATGCAGGAGAGAAAAGGCCTAAAGTACTATATTGATGAAATGAAATGGGGAAAAGTTATGTAGAAATATTAATCAATCAACCCTTAATTTAAGACCTTTAGGTAACTTTGCTAAAAATCCTCTTCATTATCTAATATAAAAGAAATGCTGGCCAATAAATTCCTTCTGTGGGGAGAAAAACCCTCAACAGCTGTGGTTTTAGATTTAACATTTTCCTTTCCCTTTCATTTCTCTATATTGCAGGCAATACAAGAGAGACTCTAGTTATCCTAGTAAGTATTGGATATTCATCTCATTCTCACTATAATTTGCCTCTGTTGGCTTAGAGTTTATTATACAAACTCCACAAAGGAAAATTGTGTATCCATTAATATTCATGTTTGGAAAGATATGAGGAAATGGTCATGGCAAAATGGTAAGTAAAATAGCAAGATATAGAACTGTATGCATAGTATGATCCACATTTGATAAAAAATAAATATATGTGTACTCATGCAAAAACTGGAAGAAACTCTATTAAGGAGAAAATAGTGGTTATCTTTGGATGATGAAATGCATTTTGGAAATTGCATTTTTGTCAGCCTTACTGATTTAACAAGTGTAGTGGTATTTAAGATTTGCAGTGATATGGCTGGCAATAGCAATACGTTTTTCTCTCCTTGACCCCATTCTTAGTACCTAATTTACCTGTTAACTATTTCATTTGCTCTATTTGTGTATCATAAAGGCCAATAGGAGCTGGAAGGAAAAGAAAAATGAATAAGCACAAAAGGCTAAGTTGTTGCATAGGATCAAGCTTTTAGAAAGATATCTGGAAGGACAAAGTATTTACCTGCCTATGAAACTGAGTCTATTTGCTTAAAGATTTCATGGGACATAAAAAGTACATTTAGACAAAAGGAAGAGGAAGCAAGTCTTGTTCATTTATTCACTCATTCACTTACTAATTCATTAATTTATTCAACAAATATTCATGAGTATCAAATAAATGACATGCACTGAGGAGCCATTGATGAATAAGATATGAAACCTGCTGTCAATGAGTGCATAGTTGAGTTTTAGAAATAGATATATAATATGAAGAATATGATGACATTAATATGGTTATGCCAGGTAAATTGGTAATCCAAAGAATGGAGTCATCAAGCACTTGTGGGATCATAAGCTTGAGCTACGTCCTGAGTATGAATTCAACAGATTGATGACGGGAGGGGAAGACTTTTCTGAGAGATGACTCAGCATATGAAAAAAAATCTCACAAATTTTGAAAAATCAGGAAACTGTTAAATAGTTTAGAATTTTGCTGAAACCTAGGGACACATTTGGAGTTTTCAGAAATGTAATAGTAGATAGGAAGCAGATGAAGATTTTCATGTCATGTTGAGTTGTTTGAAGTTTATCTTACAGGCAATGGAATGTCATTGAACAAATGTGAGTGGCATACAGAAAATTTACACTTTACAAAGACCACCGTGGTGGCAATATGGAGGCCAGACTGAAGAAGGTCAAGATGATAATTAGGAAGAGCAGAAAACCACAATATTGTGGCAAAGAGATAATGAAGGTCCAAACTACAGCAGATAGGGTAGTGTGGAGGTTTGGAGCTTGATGGAATCCAGAAAAGATCATGTCCTTAGAGCTAATCCATTCCTGTTGGTGTCAACCTATTAGAAATGGGACTTTCCTTTTGATTAGATTATATCAGTAGGGCATGTCCCAAGGTGAACCTTAATCCTCTTACTAGAGTCCTTTGTAAATGGAATGAATACAGAGAGAGGGAGCTGCAGAGACAGAGGGAAACCATGGAAGCTGAGAGGCAAAGCCACAGAAAACGGGAAGCTGAAAGCAACAAAACCAGGAGGAGAAGAGAGATGCTGCCATGTGCCTTCCCATTTAGCAGGGGAGTCCCAGATTGCTGACAGGAGTGTCACCACCTGATGCCTTGATTCAGACACTTTTCTTAGCCTTGGAACTGTAAGCTTGCAAGCCAAACAAACAAACAATCAAAAAACCCATTGTAAAAGCCAACCCATCTCTGGTATATTGCTTTCAGCAGCTTTTAGCAAACTAAAACAGGTGGGATGGAAGCGAGAAGATATATCAGACATGCAGAAGGCAGTGATTAAAAACATGAAGTGAGATATAATTTAAGTTCAAAGGTTC
>PVKH010003893.1:0-24166 GCA_004027955.1 Chaetophractus vellerosus
GCCCCACTATTTGGGGTACTAATCACTTTGGCAGTCTGTGAGATCCTGCTGAGGAGTGCATAAGTGTTACCTCTGGGATGACCTCCTGACTCACTTTGAAGTCCCTTAGCCGTATAAACTCATTTGTCTTTACTTTTTCCCCCTTTCATTTGAGGTCTTTGCTAGTTGATGCTTGGTAGTAATCCCTCAGTGCCAGGGAGGTTCATGCCCGGGAGTCATGGCCTAAGCTGCGGGGAAGGTAATGCATTTATATGCTGTGTTTGGCATAGAGAGAGGCCACATTTGAGCAACAAGGAGGTTCTCAGGAGGCAACTCTTAGTCACCCCAAAACAATAAGCTAAGTTTTAATGTCAAGATCAAAGGCTCATAAGCATAGTCATCAATATCAAGGGCCCATCAGTGGATCATCCTCCTTCGCCAGTCATTTCCCCTGCACTTTGGGGACTGTTTCTCCTCCACTAGAGAATGTAGCAGAGCTCTCCAGGATGGAAATTCAATATTCTCTCAGTTATTGTGTGAGTCCCCACCTACTGTGACAATGCCCCATGAACATTTGAACATTTTAATGTACCTTATATGTATGCCCAGATGAAGTTCCTCCCATGTATCCCCCAGCATTTACACCCTACACCAATGATCTTCCGCTGCCCCTGTTGTAACCCTTCTGTGATCCTGTTGTACATACAAGAGACACAAGTCTTTGGACTGCTCATGTGCCAGTTGGGCCTGGAACCTCAGTGGAGTGGTAACACCTACTCTACAGCTCATTGGACTCACCCAGGGTAGCTAACAAGGAGATGATGATGGACAACAACCATCCCAAGGAACAGAGAGAGTCTGCAACTGCAAGCAAGAGAATCCTATCCATCTTGCCCATGGGATATAAGTCCCCTCTCAATTAGAGGTGGAGTGGACATCACCATCCCAGAATCCTCAGGACTGGGGAAAGAACTATGAACTAGAGCGGACTTACTGGTATTCCACTCTGGTTTTCCATTATAGACATATTGTGATTCTAGCAATGGAAGAAATTACAACATTGATGTGGAGCAGTGGCCACTGGAGGCTCTGCAGGCAGGGAGAGGGAGAAACAGTTCTAATACAGGGGCTTTTTTGGGACTTGGGAATCATCCTGAATGACACTGCAAAGACAGATATAGGCCATTTTATATCATCACATAACATGCAGAACTGTGTGAGAGAGAGTATAAACTACAATGTGAACTATGGTCCAGGCTTCATGGCAAAGCCCCAGGATGTATTTATCAACTGCAATAAATGTGCCACACTAATGAAGGATGTTTATGTGGGAGCATGTGGGAGGTGTGGGGAGTGGGGCATATGGGAATCCCTATAGTTTTTGTGTAACATTTATGTCTAAGTATCTTTTAAAAAATAAAAAAAAATATTATAGAGCAGGAAAAAAGTGTGTAAAGTAAAATAACTCATAAATATAATAATAAAAATTAGAAACAATGTTCAGTGACAAAATCACAAACTGAATGAATATTATGATATCCTTTATATAAAGTTCAAAAATAAGCAAAACTAAATGATATAATATTTAGTCAACATTTTTAAAGTTAAAAGTTAATAAACACAAATTTTAGGAAAGTGGTAACTGTTGAGGGGAGATAGAAGGATGGGAACTTGGAGGAAAAAATGACTATCTTAACAGGAATTGCTAAAATTTTGATTCTTGAACTGATAGGTGGGTCCATGGAAAATTTTTCTTAATTATAAATTAACACAAATTAGCATGAGTCATAGTTTATATACACATGACATATTTTTTCTCCATGTCAAATGTTACATAATAAAAAATATAACACAAAACAGAGAACCTGCCCTTCTGACTCAGAGGTAGATGACCAATGAGTTGTAAGCCCAAAAGGGCTTTCTTTAGTCAGTTTCCACTGGCTTGAGAGTAGATGCTGAGGGGTAACCCAAGACGGTAAAACCCACCTTCACTGCCAGATCCTCTTAAGAACCCTCATAGTTGTGAATAGCTTTTTAGTGGGAACAAAGGAAGAATGAAACAAAATGCCCTCCTTCAAGGAACTACTAGTTTCTATGAGAAGATAAGATACCAATTCATGAGAATTAATTTGTTGTAAAATATTTGATGTGGCTATTTTACTGAAATAAGTGTAGCTGAGAAGAGGAAGATCTTTGTAGACTGGGTCATCCACAGGTTTCTGATAGGAGGTGTAATCTGATTTAAGTATGAAAAAAACAATAGATATTGCCAAAGTGCCCTCCACAAAGCATTTACCGATTTCCACACTAACAATGATGTCTGAAAGGACTATGGCACCATACTCCAGCCAATAACCTGTTCATAAAACGTTTCACTCTTTTCCAAACTGATAGATAAAAATGAAACACCAGTGTAATTTTAATTTGTACTCTCAATATGAACAGAGCTGGATGCTATTTCCTTTGTTCAAGAGCCATTTGAATATCCTGTTTCATGAACTATCTGTTTATTTTATTTACTTTTCTATTGGATTTTTAGTCTTCTTATTGATTCGTGGGTACTCTCTTCATACTAGGAAAATTAGTTCCTTTGGATATTAATTGCATCAGCCCAAGGGAAAAGGGGATGACATTCTTGGTAGTGAGACTATCAAGGCAAAGTAGAAGGATGACTCTGTCACCTGAGCGATGGTTGATAACTACTGCTTTGTCCTAAGTGCCATGTTCAGTTTTGCCAGAACGTGTTTTTCTCACTATGTCAGGTAGAATAAACCAAAGGAAGTAGTGTGAAGGGGAAGGAGGATGTTGCTATATAGAAAAGGCAAATGCTGAAATACAAAGATGTTTTTCTTCACCATAGAAAAGAAAAACTAGAATATATATATATTAAATAAAGCATGTTGTAAAATATAAATTGGGTTACCATGTGGAATACTGAGAAGTAGGTGGGTATTTTTCCCTGCAATGAGTACAAAGAGAAGGAAGATCAAATTATTCAAGGGCTGGTTCCAGGGAGCATCCAGGAAGGGGCATAATGTTCAAAGGGTCTCAAACCCCAGGCAGAAGTCCACTCCAGTACATAGAATCAACAGATTTTAATCAACTGATTTAAGGGCCTGTTACAGGTGAGAGGCCCTCATAGTCTCTATTTAATTCAATTCAGCAAATAGTTGTAAAATGTAGGCTTTATGTAAAGCCCAATTCTAGATTCTTAAGCACACTGGCAGATTTGATCTTCCATCAGTAGTCTGCTGGGACCTGGTCAACACAGGCTTTCTGAGAAATAATTTCCCTTAAATTAGAAGATCAAAATAGCTCATGAAACATGGACAGAACTGAATGCTGAGACCAGATAATGATCTCCTATGGTTAGTGAAAATAAGTATCAAGGCGAAGTGGACACATTTATTTTCAAAGCAGGAGACTATTTTTCAATCACAATGTCCAATTTCATTTTCATTAATGCTATTAGAACAAAACAATTTATGGAAAGAAATGGAAAGCAAATAAACAGAATTAACAACAGCCAAGTGTTGTTGAGCTCTGTGGGCTTTTTCTGTTTTAGGGGTTAAGTGTTCCCAGCTGATAACCATTCTAGTTAGCAAAAATAGAATTGGAAAACTCTATAATTTGCAAATAATTTTGCATTTAGATTTTTAATAAACTTTGTACTTAAAGAATTCCTTTTTCTTTAGGACATATTTTAGTAGATTTTAATGGCTCTTTGCTCCCATTGAATAACAATTGTGAGATTTTGCTCGTGCCTATTTGGAGAGACAGAAAACCGTCTAGGTGTTTAGACAGTCAACCTAAAAATGCTTGTTTCAAACTCTGTTTTGACTTTGATGTCCTTCTTTTTGTTTTGTCTCAAATACTGGGCAATTGCTCCAACTTTTCATGCCTTCATACATATAACGTGGATAACAGACTCCCAGAATTGCTGAGCAATTCTGAAATACAGATCCAACAGAACAATGAGAAGTGTGTTCTTCCTCTGACATAGACATTGTGCTGAAAGGCATTTTTATTCTAATATCTATATCACATTAATGTTTATCCATTGTTAGCAGAGGTTGTGGAATTTGGAAATTATTACTGAGGTTTGTAAAAATCTAAATCAAAATGCCACAGTTCCCAAAGGTTTATTGTGAAGCATGTGAAGTTAAAAACAAGAAATACTTCCCATCTTCTGAGAGTATTTTGCATGTCATCAGACCCCATTTGAAAAGATATAATTAGACAACTCCCACTCCGTGTTTAATTACACAATTCTAAGGGAACAGTTCATATTGCATCGCTATATTCCTAACATTAATTTCTTGTCAGGGCTTGACATTTATTTCGCGCACCTTTTAAAAAGGGCTCAATTGGGGTTCTTAGTGATATAGAGGATCCTGCTATGTCAGTGTTTAAATCTATTTCCCTAATGCTAGTAGACCACCCTCTCTGTCTCTCACCCTCATCATGCATTTTTGTTCATAGACTCTTCCCAATCCAGAACACTCTCTGCCCTCCTTCCATGATTTCAATGAAATCCATCCTTCAAAAGTCAGTTTGAGATCCCCCTTCTCCGTGTTTTTCCCCTTATTCCTTTGCCCTTGGTCCCTCTCATTTGGCCTTTGGAGTTGGCCTCATACTGTTGGACACATGTTTGATGTGTTGGTATCTAATCTCATTAATGAAATCTGAACCCCCTCAATAGTAGGTGTTAGCTGAATACTTTTCTCTGTGGCCCTAAGAAAATCTAATGCAGATATGGTCACATGTTGGGGCATACCCAGTTGAGATAATGAATTGAATGAAATTGAGTAGAATATAATTGAATTGAATGGAAACAGATTTATTTCCCAGAATATTTTCAGGTTGTATTTTCCAGATTACATTTTCCAAAGTAATAGTGCTTCTTACATATGAAACAGTATTTTCTTGCCAGTTAAAATCCTGAGTGATTTTTTAATGGATTTTTTCACCATAGTATCAAAGTCTTAGAGAAATCCATAGCCAGCAAATACAGCAAAGTGAGAAAATATTTATGTTGAGTGGAAAATCCCATTTTTTTCAAACATCTGAGCTTTATATGAGACTTAGAAGTCAGCTAGTCTGTCCCTTCATTTCTCTGATACCGACTTGAGATGACCTCTTTTAAGGCACCAGCTATTCAATGTCTGTTTGATGATCCCCATCTCCCCAATATGTGGCCTCTGATATTTTAACCTCAAGTGCAGCTAAAAGCCAAATGGGGAGACTTCAGCTCTTGAAAGCTTTCAGTAGTTGATTTCTAATATCATGATCATAGAGCCCTTGCTCAGAGTCCCTTTCATCTGAAGCTCTTTCAAATTCATTATACACTATGTACTAATTATATACAGAATGGCCATTGTGCATTACATCATGCCATCATGCATTGCTTTCCAATCTTTTTCTTTCCCTTTCTCATTTCACCTGTGTTTATTGCTCACCTTTGGGTTTTGTTTTTGTTTTATTTGTTTGTTCATTTCTTTCTTTCTCTCACGCCCTCTCCTCCCTTCCTCATGCTGAAAAGCTGAAAGAAAATAATGGGAGGAAAAGATTTGCAATGATATTAATGAACGGAAATGGGTAGAAGGATCAGAGGCTGTAGAGTCCCCTTTCTCTGAAATCCTTAACTTATACCACTTCTATGGGCAGTTAACTTACCCTAACAGAGTCTCAAGGCCTTCTGTAAATATAATTGAATGTATAATTGAATCACACTGGTCTCCACTGTGATATCCATTTCAAATGGTCCATGAGTTCCCTCTTTGTTCTAGGATAGATCTTTAAGAAGGGTTTTCCCTTTGTAAAACCTTAGGACTAGCTGAAATTTGTGTTTAGGGTCATCCTCTCCCTATTTCTTGTTCTGAGATCATTGTCATGGAAGCAATACCTGCTTGCTTTTCTATCCTGCCAAAGGACCTATATATTAGCACCAAAGCAGAGCTCATAATCTCTGAGCAACTTCCCATTTTTTTTCCCTCTTGAGTGGTCTCCATCATCATATTCCCATCTTTTATTTCTTGATATCAGGACAATTCTAGGAGCTGACTAATCAAATAGCCTAATTTATGACAAAGTGATAAGATGCAAATTCCCATGGGGGAATTAACAAAGTATTACCAACAGGCAGAGGGAAATCCTGCAGACAACATGTATTTCCCTAAGAACCTAGTCCCAGCTGGTGAATTTTCAAGTATTGTATCAGGCCAGTGGGGGAGATAGTTTTGCTAACAAGTGTCTTCCCCTGAGGCCGCTGACCCCTTCTTCTCCCAAAAGATCAAATCACACAGGTTCATTTCTACTGTAGTCACTGTCTAAAGTGCTTTAGGATCTTTAATGCATGCAGGGAAGACCGAAGGGCACGGGTGCCTTCAGAAGCCTGAGAGCCTCTCAAAGGAAATATTTGAGTCAACTTTCCCCAGTAGAGAGATATGCTTTTATCAGAGATATTTGTAGGGTAGTTAGGAACATGGGCTTTGTAGACAGATCTGGGTACAAACCAGGCTCAAGGGGTGGTTTAAGGCTTTGAAAATCCCCAAATCTCTATCAGCAATAGATTCCTCCCCAGAGAAATATATCGCTGGGGAGTTTGTTTCAAATAAATATACAAACTAAGTAACATCAGTGGGATTGCTGTGCATGTGCTACTTTAAGACATATAAACTCATGTAGCACTCCAGCCAGATCATGTCTCTCACTTGGAAAAATCATGGAGCCACTATTATAATCCTAGTTTATCAGAGCTGCAGTTCCCCTCTATGAAACTGGAGTTTTACCACATCGGTGACTGTGGGCTGATGATCTAGTTCCAGGATCTACATCTTTTACCAAAAGACATTCTTTGAATCCAGATAGGTTACTCTGCCTGTGATACAGAGAATTAGCATGCCTCCCAGCAGCCCTCAACCAGTGACTGACCAGAATTAGGGTATGCATATACCAGTTCTCATTCACCTAAAAGGAATAAGTCTGAGGAATATTCCACTGTTTCCAAGAGTTTCCCCCACAAGACAAAGGGAAGGAAGGAAGGAAGGAAGGGAGGGAGGGAGGGAGGGAAAGAAATAGAGATGGAAAGAAAAGCTAAAGTTACAGCCAACCACAGTGAAAGCTGACTTGATAATGCACCTAACATTAGCCACTTTTCCTTTCATTGTCTCACTTCCCCTCTCCTCTACTGGGTGTTTACTGTATTCAACAAATAACTACTTTCACTCAAATCCTTAATGAAAGGCATCCTTTTGAGGGAACCCAAACTAAGATACCCTGGATTTGCCAGTTATCAGAAGTGAGACTTTGGGTTGATTATTTACTCTGTCTTAGCTTCCATTTCCTTATCTTTAAAATAGGAGTAACAATAATGTCCACATCATGGATTATTTGTGAGAACTTGGTAAAATAACACTTTTAAAGCACTTAGCACAATGGATAGCACACACATGGTGCTTTAGTTGCTTAGGCTGCTCAAGCAAATACCATGCAATCAGTTGGCTTAAACAATGGGAATTTATTAGCTCCTGGTTTTGAGGTTAAAGGAAAGTCCAAATCATGGTGTCATCAAGGCAAAGTTTTCTACCAAAAGTCTATGGCATTCTGGGACTAACTGCCAGCAGTCCTTTGTCCTTAGTTTGTCACATGGCAAGGCACATGGTGGTGTCTCCTGGTCTCTCCCTTTTTTCCTGGGTTCTGTTGATGTTCTCTGTGTCTGAATTTCTTTCCACTTTTAAACAACTCTAGTGCACAACAACTGAAAGATTACTGAATTCTCATCCTGCGGATCTCTGCCACATTATCTAATGGAACAGCAGCAAACCTCCAAGTGCAGGGGCAATGACTAGTGAAGAAGGATGGCCCATTGATGGGCCCTTGATGTTGACAAGTATGCTTGCAAACCTTTTGCTCTTGAATTTGCAACTTAGCCTAGTATTGGAGAGTGCCTAAGAGTTGCCTCCCGAGAGGCTCCTTGTTGCTCAAATGTGACCTCCCTCTAAGCTAAACTCAGCATATAAATATATTACCTTCACCCCAGCATGAGACATAACTCCCAGGGATGAGCTTCCCTGGCACCAAGGGATTACTACCAAGCACTGGCTGGTGATACAACTAGAAAAAGACCTTGAATAAAAGGGGTGAAAGGTAAAGATAAATGAATATATATGGCTAAGAGACTTCAAAGTGAGTTGGGAGGTCATCAGAGAGGTAATGCTTATTCATGTCTCAGAAGGATCTCATAGACGGACAAAGTAGACACTACCCCAGACAGTGGGGATCCTGAAGGCTTTGGAGACAGCCAGGACCTACAGTCATGGCAGATAGCTCTGGAGTTTGGTGCCTTGCCAGTGGCCCTACTTTGGAGTTTGTGCTCCTGAGTGTGACAGAGTTGGACTCAGATGTGACTTCTCTAAATATGCCTCTTCTGTCCCTTTTAACTGAACCTATAGTTGGTGCTCGAGTTGGTAGGTGTACGTACAAGAGACTTTAATCTCTGGACTGTCCATGTGCTAGCTGGGCCCTGAAATTCAACGGAGTTGCAATACCTACTCTCCAGTTCATTGGACTCACCCGGGACAACTAACAAGGAGATGATGATGGACAACGACCATCCAAAGGAACTGAGAGAGTTTTTAACTGCAAGCAAGAGAGTCCCTTACATCTGTCCCATGGGATCAAAGCCCCCTCTAAATTAGAGGGGGAGTGGGCAACACTATCCCAGAATCCTCAGGATTGGGGAATGAACTATGGACTAAAGTAGAATTAATGGTCTACTATAGACATATTGTGATTCTAGCAATGGAAGAAACTATATCATTCATATGGAAGCAGTGGCCCCTAGAGGTTGTGAGGGCAGGGAAAGGGAAACACAGGTGAAACATGGGGGCATTTTGGGGACTTTGGAATTTTCTTGAATGACGTTACAGTGACAGATATGGGCCATTACATACCTTACCATAACCTACAAATTGTGCAGGAGAGACTGTAAACTACAATGTAAACTATAATCCATGCTTAGTGGCAATGCTATAAAATGTTTTCATCAATTGTAACAAATGTACTACAACAATGAAAGATGTTTTTAACGTGGGAAAATGTGGGAGGTGTTAGGAAGAGGGGCATATGGGAATCCTCTATATTTTTATGTAACATTTATGTAATCTAAGTACCTTTTAAAAAATATATTAAAAAAAAATAAAGGACTCTATTTAGAGGATTGAGACCCATCCTGATTGAGATGGGCCGCACTTTAACTGAAGTAACATCATTACTAAGTTGTACTTACAGTGGGTGCACACCCACAAGAATGAATTAAATTGAGAACAAGTTTTTCTGGGGTGCATACAACTCCAAACCACCACGAGAGTTCAGTAAATGTTAGCTCATATGGTTATTATTATGGTATCTCTCCAATGATTAGAAATGGCACAGCCAACTTACTAAGGGCATTCAGAAGTGCATTTAAATATATATATATATATATATATATATATATATATGCAAATATGAACTACCACTATACTATCCATGACTTCAGATTTTCCTAGGGGTTTAAGTCTTATCCATATTATCCATGGCCACTGTCCAATGAGCATGCTTGAGCTGAGAATTTATCTATGTGCACCCAAATGCACTGAGTCAAGGTGAGAGCAGGTGATCTTCACCAAGCCTACATAGGAAGCAACGAGTCCTGCAATGTAACTTAACCTTAAAATTGGATAGTTCCATAGGCATCTGGAGAGAAAGGTGGATGCCATGATGACATTGCAAAGGATAAGAGAGAAAATGTTGGCAGGCCCATGCATTTCTTCTGCAGACTGGCTTTCTCCCAGATTCATAGGCCAGAATATATCCAACTTGTTGACACTTGTTGGATCTCAGGAGAATGAAGGCAGAGTCTACTCACCTCTGGTGAATTTATCCTGTTGACCAGTCTGCTGTAAAACTATAGTCACTACAGTGCAGTAGCATGACAATAGTAATAATACAGGATTGTTAAATTTTTTAATAAATTCTAAGAACATTTAATCAGTGTTGACAACCCAAAGATATATATGTACCTGCATGTGTGTGTGTCTGTTTACTTGTGTACAATTCATAATATATCTACAGAAATTAACTGATCATTCAAATCTCCATTAAAAACCTATACCTGCCTGAAATTCTGGTTATGAGAAGGCACCCATCAATGTCATTGTGGTGGTGGTTGTAATTTGTTCAAATTATCTAGGTAACTGCTGCAATTTTCCACTCCTCTTATAAAGATGTGCCAATGTAAAATGTCCAATGAGAAAAGGTTTATAGTTCCAGACAATGGAATTTACATGTCATTTAATGGCATGTTTTCTTGGCAACATCAATAGTGGGAAATTATTTTTTTGAGTATAGATTTCATGAAGAAATAATAAAAAGTTATTGAGACAAGCTGTAAGATGAAATGAAAAGCCAAACTGAATCAAATGTTATTTGGTCAGTTTTGCCAATTTGATTTAAAGGAAATTTAAAAAATGAAACCAAAGCTTTGAACTTTTTGGTTTTGTTTTGAGTACATATATTCACAAATTATTTTCAACAGGGTGGCACTAATTTGTATTAATAATCTGGTAGCTTTTTCTTTATTTTCAGTAATGTCATAATCTCATTTTTTTATAGTCACACACAGTTGAGAGCATTGTCCTGTTAGGCTTAAAATGTAATGTTGGAGCACTGATTGCACAGACTGATGTACACAGACGGATATAATTCCTGTAGAGTGCAGTATAATGAGGTGTGTATGCATGCATGGGCATGTGCGTGTGTTTGTGTATTTGACAGAAATGGACAAAGAAATCAGATAATTTGAGTTTGTACCATGATATATACACACCAGGAAACACACATAGAAGATTCTAATTGGTTGGTGATGAAGAGTGGCTTATAGCTCATTTATATAGCCATATGCAAAATCAAGGGGAGAATCACGGCCAGCTTCAGATTTGAAATGTTCTTTCACCTGAAATATTCACCTCAATCACTGAAGCAAAAGGAATGATTTCATTTGAAAGATGTAAATAATAGCGTGGCTGCTGCTTATCACTACATACAGGGCCTTATCCACGGTGTGTGGGGCTGATAGGAATTCATCGGAAATATATGTATAAGGCAAGAATGGGAGGTGATTTTTTTTGTATTTCTGCAAAGCAGCCTGTTCTTTTGGTTTACGTTGTCTACACTATTGTGTTTTCATTTGCACGAGTTGGCTTAAATGTGTGTGTGCACGCGTTTTACGGGGATGAGGCCAACAGAGTCGTTACAAAAGAAACACATATGTTTGTGGGTGATTAGATGAATAATAGTTTTATTACTATCTTTTAGAGAGAGTTCTCTGCCTTGTCCCCCCAAGGTGTGAGTGGGAATTAAAGCGAGTTGGCAATTACAAAACTCCTGCTGTGGAATGTGAGAACAGGCACTGCAGTTATGGGAAGTGATTCCCCCCACCCCTGCTTTCTTTCTGGAGGCTTAAGCCAAGTTTGGAGGCCAGTCGTTTCTCCTCTGCACTCTACTGGCTGTTGCAGCCCGAAGCTAGCTTGTTATAACCTACTTAGGCGGTGGGGAACTGTCACTCACCACTTCAGAATCAATGGTTGCAGATGGAAGCTTGGACGCAGTGCCTTTTCCCCCTGCAGTAATAAGCAGTTAATAGATTTTATTATAATTATTTTAACTGCACAAGCTCAGAAGGAAACTTAGAGGAGGTGTGCAGGTTTCCTAATCAAAATCACTCACCCTCGCACACAACAAAGAACAGTGAAATCTTTTGAAGGCATCGTTCTCAGAGCCAAGTGTAATATTAATAATGATACAAATAATAAATTCATTCTATGGGGGAATTTGTATGAACCTAAAATGTCAGTTCATCAGAATTTTGCAAAAGGAGGGAAATATTCACCAAGCCTGTTCAAGGGGGTGACTACACACACACACACACACACACACACACACATATATATGCACAACTATCTCTCTATGGATATGTGCACATATAAGCATAGAGTTGCATTCATATAGCCAAACTTTTTTCTTGTTTTTCTTATTTTTTTAATCAAGAAGCATAGAATGTTTAAGTATTTAAAAAAAGAACGGGGGCCACATCTCAGCTCAAAGGTAGAGCATTCACATATTCCATTTCTCTTTGTTAAATTTACCAGTTACAATTTCTGACATGGAACTGCCTTAATTCAGAGTCTATGTTGTTGTGGGAGACAAGGATGAGCTTTTTGCCATAATTTTAAGTCCATATGTACTGTAATTGCCTGCTGAAGTTTGGTGGTCACCTTGCTTCTCTTTTTCTTTTCAATTTGCATGGTGGGAATTAAGAAGTACTCCGAGAATAATTCATGAAAATCAGTAATAGAAATGAACAGATCCATAGAAGGAATAATCAAATAAATAGTTTTAGGGTTATATGGAAATTTTCCCTATTAAAAAAATCTCCCTGCTCATAGAACATTCAATTCCACAAGTAGTTATTTCATTCTTATAATTTAATGCCTTAAAAGTGTTAAGAAATGTGACATTCCTCTATGAATGAGCCATTGTTTTTCATTCCCTTCTCTCTTCTTCACAAAGTCTGCTTTCCAAGACGAAGGCTGAAAATGTCAGACACTTTCCCAGGCCTCTGTAGCTGTAGCTGTGGTCATGTGACCTAAATCTGGCCAATAAGCCATGGCGGAAAGTTTGCTGGAGGCTTCTGGAGAACGTTTATCTACCTTATTTAACACAAGAAGAAGGCTCTTGCCTCATGCTCCTTTCTTTCAACTTTTTCACATAGCCATGATAAGGATTGCTGTCTAGTGACCAAAAGGAGATGTCACTCACATATTTATTTTGGCAAAATGGGAAGTTAGGACAAGAGCTTGAAACATAAGGATATTTTTGAACTACTAAACAAACTCTGGAACTATCTACAGGCAGGGCAATTTTTGTTTGAGAACATTCTGGATAGCTTTTCCAGACTTTCTAAAAATTGAACAAACAAGAACAACAATAACTCTAATTTCAATAGATCATAAAAATATAATACATACTCTTGATAACAAGTGCATGTCATGGAAATTTAATTGAATTTATAACAAATCAATGACTCTATATAATAAATTAAATGTTAGTTTGTCTGGCTTTTGGTTTTGTAAGTTAAGGTACAATTCTCTCTCTCACTTTTTCTGGGACTAATATGATACAAGGTAGTTTACAATCAACATCTTTGAAAAATGTTGGGAAAGAAAAATTTAAATGGGCAACAGAAAATATAGTATTTATTATCATAATGTCATTAAATGCAACTCAGCGATGCCCACTCTGCTTCTGATTGAGAAGGGGCTTAGATCCCATGAGGCAGATGGATAGAACTGTCTTGCTTACAGTTGCAGATACTTTGTTTTTTGGCATGGCCACTGTACATCATCATCCTTTTGTTAGTTGTCCTGGGTGAGTCTGATGAACTGGAGAGTAGGTGTTGGTTGCAACTCTGCTGAGGTTCAGGGCTCACCCAGCATATGAACAGACTGAAGATTTAAGTCTCTGGGACATATACTTAGTGGATATAGTCCAGGCAATCTTTTCATACCTGAGGAAAAGAAGGGAATGTTGACTGAAGGGCCCTAATGTGAGGACCTTATATTAGGTGACTCTTTTCCCCCTACCTTAGACAACTTGATAACTCAATCAAGTTTCTTTCTAACAGTGAAAAGAGAACCAGTTTATGGACAGAAGAAGATAGTTATATGCTTGGGAGGTAAAATTTCTCTTAGTAATATTTTTCTGCCTTTTTAGAAATTATTATAATAAAATTGAAAATTTTACTTTTTAAACGTTAATAGATATTGTTTTTATTGAAATCATGCAGGAAATTTAAAACTTAAGCTTTGGCTGAATAGTAAATTTCATATATATAATGTAAATTACTAAGAACTTATATAGAACTTATTTTTTTTGACAATAAGAGTTATGGACAAATGCCACAACATTTGAGTGTTAGACTCCCTAGATTGATTTAGTCTCAGATCTCACATCTAATAGTCTTTAGTCATAATTCCTATTGTGGAGGTGATGATCTGTGTGCAGAGAATGGAGAGAGGAGGAACTTCAGGGGGCTGCTTTCTGATTTTTCTTCATTAAAGGAAGGCTCTTAGGTGTATGGCACCAGGTCTCATGCAGATATTTACACTTCATCTGTCCTCCAAGGTTATCATGTAAAGACCCCCAGGTCCAGTCAAAGGGACATGCTTTCTTTATTTCCTGAGAAGTTGATAAATTCCCCAGTCAGAAATTAGTCACTCACATGCAGATATACTTACTCACCCATTTAATTCATTAATTTAGTAATTTGACAGATATTTATTAAAGACTTACTGTTAGAGTTATACTCTAAAGAATAAACAGTGATTCATACACAGGTTTATGGTCATGCAGTTAATACCGAAGTATGCTAGAGATTAAGAGAAAAATAAAAAAGGACACAAGGAATCATACTGGGCCAAGAATTACTTTGCAGTCATTTCCTTGCAGATTTAGACAATTCTCCCATGGTAAAATTGAACAACCCAGAATGATAGGTAAGGTAGAGTCTAGAAAACTTCTAATGTATTCCCACATGCCTCTGGCTCCCAAATTTTAGGGTGCATCAGAATCCTCTGGGGGCTTGTCCAAAGACTGCTGGGCTGTAATTTCCTTCCCCACCTACAGAGCTTCTGATTCAGTAGGCCTATGATGGATCTGAGAGTTTCATTTCTCACAAGTTCTCAGATGCTGTTACTGGTTTGGGAAACACCGTTTGAGAAGCACCCATCACACTTCTTGCTTGTGTCTTCTGATGATCTTTGGAAACTGGAGACTCAAGGTTTGTCGTGCTGGAGAATGAAGTCTATAGGAAGACTTTCTTTCTGGGCTCTTCTATTCAGTCTGTGCCTGCATACTCTTTTTCTTTGTGGGAAACTTCCCAGAAGCTAAATTGAGTTACAGGTGACCCAGTAAATCAGTAAAATGGGAAAGAAAATTCCCAATCGGACTAATTGGGCAATGGTGCCGGTGAAAACAGAACCACCCAAATATGCCAAAAGATCTGTACATTTCAGAATAGGGCTGTATTGTCTGAATTTCTCACATCATCATGTTCTCAGATGGGGGCAAATCCACTCTTCTGTTGCAGAGTTCCTATGTAGAGGAAGTAGAAAATGGATTATAGATTCATCCCTCCTTTATCCTCACTCCTACAATGCACATTTTGCTTCTCTTATGGAACTCCGTCCCATTCCATGTGGATTTCTTACTACCGAGATAAAGGCTTGGTTTTTGTTTGTTTGTTTATACTTAATCCATTTTCATTTCAATTTCTTCATCTGTAAAGTAGGGATAATAGCATAATCTATCCCGAAGAATCCTTGTGAAGATTAAAGGTGCTTATACAGGTAAAACATGTAGAATGGTAAAAAGCACATAGTAATCTGTTAATGTTAGCTAGGGCATATATTTAATTCTTTTTATCATTTTAGGGCAAATTTTTTAAACATATGGAAAAGTTGAAAGAATTTTACAGTGAATACCTTATATCAGCCACCAAGATTCTACAATTAGCCTGAAGATCCATTCCTCTCCAACCTTTAATCCATCTACTCTTTGATACATTTCAATGTAAAATTTTGAAATCAGTACACTTCTCCTAAATATTTCAGCATACAAATTATTATAGTCCAATAATTTTATCATTATTAAATATTAAGTGTGTATTAGCTAAGTTTTGATAAATGTATAAACCTCTGTAGGCCAAACACCTATCAAAATATGGAACAATACCTGCCCCCAAAAAGTCCCCTCATGCCCCCCTCAGTCAATCCCCACCTCAATCCCCCAGAGGCAACCACTATACCAATAATTTTTTTTCCACTATAGATTAAATTTGCTTTTTCCGGAGCTTCATATCAGTGGAATAATACAGTATGAACTCTTTTGTGAAGGCTTCTTCTCTCAACATAATGTTTACATATCCATTTGTGTAGTTGTATATATCAGTACTTTATTCACTTCATTGCAGAGTAATATTCCATGGTATAAATACACAATAGCCTATTTATTTATTCTGTTTTTGATGCTCACCTGGACTGTTTCCAGATTCTGGTATTTATGGATAAGCTGTTATAACATTTCATGAAATTCATTTTGTAAACGTTTGTTTTCAGTTATCTTGGGTAAACACTTTTAGTGCAATTGCTGGGCTTTATAACAACTGTATTTTTAATTTTTAAAGAAATTACCGTATATTTTTCCAAGGTATATCAATCCCACCAGAAATGTCTGAGAATTCTTTTTTTTTTCTACATTTTGCCTGTCCGAGAATTCTGTTTTTTTTTCCATATTTTTGCCAATGATTGCTGTTAAACACTTCTTTAATTTTGATTCATGTGTACTGGTATTCCATTATGGTTTAATTTCTTTCTCAGATGACTAATTGTGTTAAACATTTTTCCATGAGCAACTGGCCATTTACATGTCTTCTTGGATGGAGGTCTGTTCAAATTTTATGCTACTTAAATAAGTTTGTTTGCCTGTTTTGTTTTGGGTTCTTTACATAGTCTTGATACCAGTAGTTTGTCAAGTATTGTTTGATGAATATTTTATCCCACTTTGTGACTTGTTGATTCTTAATAGTGAATTTGGTGTACAGAACTTTTAAATTTTGATGATGTCTTTATCTTTTGGTTATTGTTATCCTTATCTTGCATAGGAACCCTTTGAGTATTTTCAAGCCAGGAAGATAGTGTCTTTTGCTTTCTTCTAAAAAGTTTATGGTTTTAGTTTTCATATTTATGTCTAAGATCCATTTTTATTAAGTATTGTGTATTATTGTGTATAATATGAAATAAGAGTGAAGATATATAATATGTATCTTCTGTAACATATATCTATACACACACACACACACACACATACCCACCCTAGATTCTCCTTATTCATGGTAGTTTTGTTCTATAAAGTTGCTACAAAAACTGAATTAGAGAACACTGAATTATTGTAACCAGGAGAGATAAAGAGTCAGGTCCCTGCCAGTCTCTCATCACAACATTTCATCATCTGATCAATATTTAACATTGTTTTATAGGTGTGCCTATATAAAGATACTTTATATTATTTGTTCCCTCCTTAAATTTACATACAATGATTATCTAGGAAGTTCTTGGTTTCACTAGTCTTTTATAAATTTCCCTTCTTTAGCCCCATCTAGAAACAATATCATTGCCCTCAGAACATTTCAGGGCAATATTTAAACTAAGTCTTTGAACATAAATTTAAACAAGTTTAATCATAAATGGCATTGGGGGCAAGTAACTGGAGCTCATTAAATAAGGTGCTGATTCATTAACATTGAATTCAAAGCCAACAGCACTATAACTCATGCCTGAACAAAACTTACCAAACTCATATTTTCTCCGTAAGGCACATCACAGCCTTCTTGAACTTTGGAACATTGGATAGCACTTCAGCCCTATGCTTGGGTGCCATCTTAAACAGTGAAACCACACACAAAAAAACACAAAGTTGTGAAAAATATGGCACTTGTTTATGGTAAGAGAAGTAAAACAAGAAGTCATTGTGTTGCCTTGTTCAGCGACAGCTGGAAACGTGTGTCTGGTGACTCCAAATTTTTCTTTGCTCTGAGCATGTCTGTAAATGACCATAAATGATGCAAATGACTGCAAAATCAAGTTGAAAATTGATTTGTGGATTACAAATAAATTTCAGCAAGTAGGTATATTTACAAGTAATGTGATAATAATGAAGGTCAATTGTATGTACATATACTTCTATAAGGCATATAGTTATTCCAGTATCATTTGTTGACAAAACTTTTCACCATCCATCCAATTGTTTTTTCACATTACTTAAAAAGTAAATGACTGTATAAGTATGAGCCTATTACTGGATTCTCTTTTCTGATCCTTCTATCTGTCACGCCTTATGCCAATACCACACTGTCTTGAATGCTGCAGTTTTATATAAAGTCTTGAAAGCAGGTAATGCAAATTCTCCTAATTATTTCTTCTTTTTGAAGATTATTTTGGAAATTCTAGATCTTTTGCATTTCCCTATTAATTGTAAAATAAGTTCACCAAATTCTACAAACTATCTTATTAGATAGAAACTTGATTAGGGTTGTGTTAACCCTATATTTAAATTTGGGGAGAATTGACATCTAGATCATATTGCATCTTCTGATCTTTGAACATGGTATACCTCCGCATTTACTTAGGTCTTCTTTAGTTGATTTTAGTAAAACTTTATAGTTCTCGGTATAGAGGCTTTGTACACCTTTTCTTAAATCTATTCATATTTAATGTACTTTGATACTATTGTAAAGGAATTATTTTATAAGTTTGTTTTCTATTTTTTCTGATAATATAAAAAATATTTACATGATTTTTGTATATTATGCTTGTATCCCATGACCTTGATAAATTCATTTGTTAGTTCTTTTTGATGTTTTTTAGATACCCATGGATTTTCTGCAAGAATAACCATGTTATCTGCAAATAGACACAGTTTTGATTATTATTTCTTTCCAGTCTTTATACCTTCTATATCTTTTTCTTGTCTTGTTGCCATGGATAAGACCTCTATCCAAATGACAAATAGAAACTGCAAGAGGGCACAACCTTGACTTGTTGCAGATATTAGGGGGAAAAAAAATCACTCAATATTTCAAAATTAGGATGATGTTAGCTGTAGATTTCTCTTTGATGTGTTGGGTAAAGAGCTACTTTTAGTTAACTCAGAGTTTTTATCACGAATTGGTGTTAAATTTTGTCAAACTTTGATAGTGAAATCAATTTTAAATAGATTTAGGGATATTCAGATTTTGTTTCATCTTGGGTCAGTTTTCAGAATTTTTAAAAGAATTTGGCTGTTTTTCAAGGTCATTAATTAAACATTTCTTGTTTTCTCATATAAGAATTTAAAGCTGTAAATTTTTCTCTTATCACCATGTGTACTTGAGAGGAAAGTATGTTTTAGTGTGGTGCACTGTAGTGACTTATAAATATCAATTAGTTCAAGGAGTTTGATAGCATTGTTCAGATTATCTATGTCTTTACTTCTATATTTTGGACAATATTTCAAACTAGATAATGAAAACACAACCTTAACTCTATTTAATTCCATTAATTTTTGCTTCATGAATTTTGAATCTATTATACATATACTTATGATTATAATTTCTTCTCCTTTTATTGACATTTTTAACATTAAGATTGAACTTAAATTGGAAACTGTCTTTTGGATGGCATTGAAATCTCATTTTTAGTTATTTTATACTTAGCTGGGTAACTTGGAGTCAGCCTCACATATGTGTGGTTTAGGGATTAGGCAGAAACTCAGGCAGATTTCATGTATAGAATTTGCTTCTTTCCCTTTCTGACCCTCTCCTTTCTGGGACCCACACTTCTAGTGGTTGTAGTTGCCACAACTTCCATCTTCTGATTCTGTAGTCCCGCAAAACTGTTCTATTAGAGTTGTAGCTGTCCTGCACAGTGCAGACTTGGGCCAACCTTCAGACTAGAAGCTATAAAAATGAGAACCTATCCCGTGGAGTTCCTTTCTACCAAGTTTTGACTCCCCTCAAGAATCTGCTTGCATTTGACAGTTATTTTTTTCCTTCAAGATTTTATAGTTTTTATCTGTAGATAACAGGGTTGTTATCTGTTATAGTTGTGGTTTGATAGGAGCTTAACTGACCATCCCTGGAAATAAAACCCTTAATTTGGTTTTATAATGATGGCTTCATTATTATAAAGGTTCATTCTCAGGCATACCTCCCCCATATATACATATATCTCTAGCTCTAGCTCTAGCTCTAGCTCTAGCTCTCTATGTTTAGAATTTCACTTTAATCCTTTCACCCAAGGCAGAGTTATATTACCATTCTTTCCTGCATTTTGTACTCACACATTTTCAGAAATATAGCTCTTACTTTTTTTCCTGTTGAAGAAAGCTGCCTTACATGAGGTTCTGTTTAAAAGGACTAGGAGGAATGAAGATGAACTTGGTGATCTAGAGTTCCTTCATGATGAAGGTAGTTATGTAAGAAAAGGTGGATTCTTCCTCTTTGGTATTCTGTAGTAGGATTCAACCCCCTTGCTAGCCAAGTAGGAGCTGTTACTGATTTACACCGACATGCAAAACTGTCCTCTCTCCCTATTCAATTATGATATTGGTGGTGAGAAGTAAGAAATAAAATGATATACTTCTAACATATTTGGAAGTTTGATAATAGAAGAAAATGCTTTATTTTCAATAGTGTTTAACTGACTTCCAACCACAACCATTAATAACTTCATGAATTTCTGGACTGTGTTTGGTGGAGAACATCTTTTTTTTTTCTTTATTAGAGAAGTTGTGGGTGTACAAAACAATCATACACAAAATATAGGATTCCCATATAACACCCTATTATTAACACCTTGCATTTGTGTGGAATAATTGTAACCATTGATGGGTTTTCAGTATCTAAACAAGGTAGTCGTATATTAAATAAACATCAGCTGTGGGGCACATGATTGTTGATAGATTACAACTAGGCCATATAGGAAGTCTCTTTGATTGATAACAGCACATTTTTATAACTGTATAAAATGTGCTATCATCATAAATATCATCATGTATAACTATAGTCCATGGTTTAACTTAGGGTCCACCGTTTATGTAGTGTAGTTCAATGGATTTTTAAAATTTTTTATTTGTAATCATATATACAATTTAACAGAGAACATCATCTTTTAAAAAGCTTTTCTTTTTATATCTCATATACAGATAATTTGATATCTTCTCCTCTTGTCCCAGACCCAGTCCTTTATTTCCCATGGTTGTGCTTGACCTAACAGAGAAGGGTAACCCTCTATTTGATTGCTTTCTGGATTGCATTTTCCCCAACATGGAAGGGAAGCATATTGTATTTAGATGATCACCTGTTTACCTAGAGAGTCAGTTCATGTCTATATTCACAGAATAGAGAAACTCTAAAGTATATCTGTTTTTTGAGATGTTTAAAACTTGGACTTTCATTATCAGCATATTCCAGGACAGTATTTCTTAAACCAAAGTTATATTTTGAATTATTGCCTATCATCTTTACTTTGCATGAACAGATTTTTTTTTTGTAATTCTTCAGATGTTTTCCAATTGCATGTCATTCTTCTTCCTCTTGTGCACATGGAAGGATTATACTTCTAGCTTCATGGTGGAGTGGAGCCATGTGACCTTGTCTGGTCATTGAGTAGCGAAGGCCAAAGCAATTAATTATTCATGTGAGACACCCCTCCAGAGCTTATACTTCTGCACTATACTACAGTGATCAGCAATGTTTCTAAGAGTGGTTTCTCCATCAGTCTAGTTCCATGTGGGAATGACACTTAGCACAGCCACCAGACACCTATGAGAAACATGTGCAATACGTTTAAAATATATCTGTGTCATTGTAAGTCACTGAGATTTGAGGGTTGGTTACTGCCACATCACATATAGACTATTTTGATTATTTCAGATGTAGGCTTTATATAATTAACTTATAATGAAGGAGGAAGAGTGTCTTATATATAAACAAAGTAAACAAATTTTAGAATTTGCCATGTCTACAAAGCTAAATTAATGACATAAAACAAGATTTTCTTCTAATTTGGATACACATTCAAGAACTTTTTAAAAACTTGCTATTTATAAATGTTTTGTTAGATTTTTGAGATAGAGTACTGATTTAAAAAACAGGCATGTTACCTGCTCCTGGGGAAATTATAGTCTGGGTGAGAAAACAGACATTAAAACTCATCATATAATCGAAATTTATTGTGTCTCTACTTACACTTAGACCGTGTTCAGTTTAATCAGACCAAGGAGAGTACATAAACTCCACCCAAATAGACATGGTGTTGACAGGGGTGTGGCATGAGGCAGGCAATTCAGACTCATAGAGGAACATTTCATATGGGACTGTAATTAAGATACATAGCTGAAATTCTGGTTCTGGGTAATTCAGTGTTTAAATTAAGACAACCAGAATGGGTGTTGTAAGAAGCCAAGACAGATGTCATGGACTGAGTCAAGTGGACTGGGCTTCAACATAGGGCAGTAACTCCGATTGAAATCTGACATCTCTGTAAGAAATTGAAGCAGGAATAAGCATGACAAAGGCTGCAGAAGCACAGAGCTGCTCAAGCCCAGAGCAGATTCCAGATTTAGAAAAGCAAAAATAATTCAAATTCACACATTATTTTTTACTATGTTTGCTAATATGTTCTCTGAAGTCTTCAAAATTTTTACATGGTGAGGCAGACTAAGCCTGCTACCAGGTGCATAAAAGACTATACCCTAGCAGGAATGTGGTAGCAAAGACTCATATGACAGAAGAAAGAAGATTCTTCTGAAAAGTGCTGTGTAGAACCATGCCTCATCAAAAGTTGCTGTTTCATAAATATTCATTGAAGGAGTAAATGAAAAACAATAAAAGCAAAGCCAAGGCTATCCACTAACCATTAACAGAATGGGGCAAATTCTTTCTTTTTTTTCCCCTGTGTATTTGATTATCCAACCAACTGTCATAACTTGTCATAATACTCCAAGACCAGATACAATCTCCTCAGAATGCAGACACTTGTATGTCTCCACCGAGTCTTATATTTTCTAAAGGGTGGAAGCCTGGACCTCATACACTTATCTCCAGGGCACTTGGTCTTGATGTCCTCAAAAATCTCTCTGGAGGTTGGGAAGTTTGGATGGCAAAGCAGTCATTAAACCACTGCAAAATGAGCAAAGGTTTATGGTGTTTAAAGTCCGCCCACCCAAGATATGTATTTATTACAATTTACATTTAGATGAAGTTCACAGCAGTAGATGGTAGGAATTTCAGTCAATTTGTAAGAAGCGACAGGCATTTTAGCCAATGAGATAGCAAAAATGCAATACCACCTGTCTTCCTCCTTTTTTGGACAACTGTCTTAGGAAAAAAATGTAAACCACTGAGAATTCCAGGTCAGTTAAAAATATTTCCTTTAATTTAAATGGAAAGCACAGAAGTTGTTGCAAAAAGAACATTTAAGCAGATAGGATTCATTTCTCTAAGGGAACAGTTAACAGCTCAGTCAAATAACTATTATTTCACTATATTTCAAACATTATTGCTATTCTTCCAAAGAATAACTTGTAGTTATGAAAATGCATGTGATATGGGACCAGGATACCTACCTGTCCTTGAGTTTATAACCAATCCTCTATAATGACTAAGCTTCAGTTAATTACCTTTCATCAAATATTTAAGATACATTATATCTACAGTCTTATAGAAATCAAACTAAATATATGTGAAAATTTGGGTGAGATATATGTGAGAATTTTGAAGTAAATTATAAATCTTTTTTAGGATTATGCATAAACTTATAAAATAAAGCAAAGAATTCTATCATAAGACCAAAACAAACTTGTAGAAATATTTTCAGAACTACTTTAAAAAATATGTTATAAAATGGTTAGAATGATTAGAGTACTGAACATTCCAAAAAAGGTAGAAATCATTAAGAGCTAAGCAGGGCTCACTAAAAATTTATCCCAACTTACTTTCTTTTACTCATAGTTTTATCAAGCTATTAATCAGAAAACTGCCTTAGCCATGGCAAATCTTGGTATTAATATTTAATAAATATTATGCATAATATTTTATAAATATTAACAGGTATACTTTTAGTTTCTTGAAAGCTGGATGAGTAATTATTTACAAACAATAATGATTATGTACTCTGTAGAGGGGGGAGATATTAGGATATAGAAACCACTTAGAAGCCTTGCCATCCAAATTATAGGACTTTATTACCTCAAATATATATGATGAGAAAGAGATATGAGTTGGAAAAGTGGGTAAATTGTTGAAAATCCACACATATAAATGTCTGGCACCCATATCTTTACTGTCAGTTCACCATATAATGATCTGAAAGGCTTTTAGAGCTAGAGAGGTTCCATATCTGGCATAAAAAACACATGGGGATCATTAGAAAAAAAAAATTTGTTCCACCCCTAGAGATTATTTTAGTAGCACTGGTTAGAGGAAAAGAACTCTGTAACTTTAATATGTTTGTAGGTGATTTTTTTTCAAAGATTTATTTATTTATTC
>PVKH010003894.1:0-24186 GCA_004027955.1 Chaetophractus vellerosus
TAATGAGTAAATCCTGAGAAGGTGAAGTGGGGAATGGCTGACATATTGTAAAATATTAGCAAATATGGACTGTGATTGGAGGAATAGCTGCTACAGGAGATGTTGTGGAAGAGAGTCAACATTACAGGTTGAATCATGTTTCCAAAAAGATTTGATGAAGTCCTAACTGCCAGTAGGTCAGAATGTGACCTTATTTTGGAAAAAAAGTTAATGCAGATGGAATTAGTCAAATTAATATGAGGTCATACTGGAGTTCAATCCAATAGGCCGGTGTCCCATAAGGAGGGGAAAAGAGACACAGACAGGCAGGAAGAGGGAATGCCACGTGACGAGAGGGGCAGAGATTAAAGTGCTGCGGCTGTGAACCAGGGAATGTCAGGGATTGCCAGCAAATGCCAGAAGCTGCAAGAGGCCAGGAAGGAATCTCTGCTACATGTTTTAGAGGAAGCATAGCCTGTCTGACACCTTGATTTTGGATGTTTAACCTTGAGAACTGGGAGAGAATAAATATCTCTTGTTTAAAGCTACCTTGTATGTGTTACAGCAACTCTAGGAAATGATGAGTCACTACAAATTTTCATCAACTTTTCACAAACTTTCAATGGATAAAAGTGTCCTATCTACAACATGCTAACAAAGTCATCTTTAAATCTCATCTGAAAAATGTATAAAAGTAAATCCTTTCAACTGAGTTGTCTTTAAGAGGTTACTGAGAGCACTAAATGATTCTACTAGAAAAGGTGTCCACATACATGAGACTTCTCATTGACCACATAGCAGGAAAAGAAGGTTTACTCTCTTTTTAAAAAAACAAATAAAATAGTTTTAAAATTTCTGCCTAAAGACTCATGGCCAATTATCAGAATGAAAGCAGTTATAAACAAAAATGAGAAGAAAAATTCTTTTAAAAATTGGATTTTAAAATCCTGTGCAATGACCAGCATTGAACAGTTCCACTGAACAGGAAGAAGTTCAAAACAATGTCATATTTTCCCCACCTTGCTATAGGATATTCCATCAAAAACAGATGTTATTTCTGCAGGGGTTGTCACAGTGACAACAATTGGGTGTGAAGACATCAAAGAATCATCCTCTTGTACAGGTAAAACATCTTCAAGTAACATCTGGTCACGCTGAAATGACAAAATGAATCAAAGAAATATAGCATTTCCTTTATAGTGGTTCATATTTTAAAATATCTATATAATAAAAATTGGGAAAAATAAAACTGCTCTTTCAAATCATTTAAAACATCAGGTTCCCAAACTAATGCTTCATCTGTACTTATGATATCATTCCCTTTTTCTATTTACAATTCCTTCATCTTCTTCCTCTATGACAGGCCTAGAAGACACAAGAATTTTTGAATTTGGGGTCTGCGTATTTCTGTGTGACCTTTGGACACATGTCAACCTTTTCAAGTCCCATTTCCCTATCTACGCAATGGGAATGCTGATATCACCTCACAAAGTTGTTCTGAGAATTAAATGAGGCAGCATATTGAACTGTCAATTATAATTGATGTTCAATCTTTTTTTTTAACATTACCTCTTGTCATTGAAATTTGGAAGATTCATAATTAATGGAAGAAAACATTAACTTAAGTTTGAGTTCTTATACACATCTTCTCTTTTCAGTCCTAGGTTTTCTCAGTATACGAGAGTGGTTGATTGAAAGGTCTAATGCTGTCAGGCTTCCTAGGTTCAAACCTCAGTTTTCCTACTTTCTAGGTGTGTAAATTCAAGCAAGCTTCCTCACCTGTTAAATAGGTATAATGATGGCACCTACTGTTTGGAGGTGTGCAGAGAATTAAAAAAGATGTTTGTACAGTATTCAGTACAGTACCTGGCACATAGTGAAAACCCAACACATTAGCTGCTATTGTAATTCCAATTCTTAAACAAATAGATTCTGAAAGCTAGAGCTTTTCATTCACTATCAACCAAAAAAAAAAAAAAATCAAAAGCTTTTCTGGTCCTACTTAATTAAAACTATTTCCCAAAGAGAAGCATGCTATATTACTTTAATATTTCTAATTTTGTGGTTTCCATTTATAATGATCAAAGTACTATTGTTAAGTGGTAACTGCAAATCAAGATAATACTGAATTGGATTTTGTTTTAAGACGTTTAGGTAAGTAGAAAGAATCCTGATCTCAGTTTCAGGAAATTTGGCTCTAGTCTTGGTTTTACTATCAATTGTGTGATAATAGGAAAACTAGATTACCTGACTGGGTCTCAGATTTTTCACCTGTGAAATGAGGCTATACTATTGTGGTACTTATCAAGGTATTTTACAGAATATCTTGATTTATCTGATCCTCCCCCCAACTAGACCCTAAATTGGGAACTACTTAAGGGCAGCCTTACTCATTTTTTTTTTTTTTTTTTTTAAAGATTTATTTATTTTATTACATATCTCCCCTTCCCCCCCAGTTGCGGCGAGGCGACGCGCCGAGACTTGGTCACTGCGCAGGCGCGGCTTTCCCCGCTTGTGGGCGGCTTCTGCTTCTATTCACGACCGGCTCTTGCTTCAGTTCGCGGGTGGCTGGCTGCGTTCCATTTGCGGGCGACCTGCCCTGCCCGTGGCGGCTTTTGCCCTGTCCGTGGCAGCTTTTTGCCCTGCCCATGGCGGCTCCGGCCCGCCCATGGCGGCTTGCCATTCTCAAGGCGGTCTGCCCGCTAGGAGAGGTCCCCGGGAACCGAACCCAGGGCCTCCCATGTGGTTTCCCAGCGAGCTCTTTATCCACTGAGCTATCTAGCCGGGCCCCTCATTTTTCTTATTCATGTTTTATTCATTTTTGGGTCCTCTGTAGTGTTTGATGAGTGACTGAATGACTGAATGTGTTGGATCATATGATTAAAGTTTCACTTAAGAACTGCATTAGTCAGTGATTTTGAAATGCTGAAGTTGGTATATTAGACAATATTAAAATATTATAATTTCTTAATTGTCAAGCAAAACATTTTGATATAAGATGCCATCAGTTTACTGTGATAGGAAATAAAGGGTCAAATAATTTTTCACTCATAAAGTTAGTTTCAATAAACTATGAAATCAGCAATTTTCATGTCGATCTGTGGTTCTCAAGGGAAAAGTTTTGTCCTCAGGATACATTTGGCATTATGTGGAGACATTCTTGGTTGTACCATTGGGGTTGGGGTGTTACTGGCATGCAGTGAGCAGAGGCCAGGGATGCTGCTAAATAACCTACGATGCACAGGACAGTCTCCCCAAAGAATTATCTGGCCTAAAATAACAATAGTGCCAAGGTTGAAAAACCCTGTTATAGATCAAAATATTTTTTTAATGCAACTATTGCACAATAGCCTTTTCATTTTTAAAATTAGATTATGGAAACTGCAGAGAATTATAGCATTTAATATTGTCTTTTTTATTGTCCGGTAGAGGGCAGTAGTCTACATAGTATGCAACTTGTAATTCCCTACTTTCACACATCTACACATTCAAACATTCATATATACAAGCAGATAAGAATACTTACACGATCTAAATATAAATAACAAACAAGCCTAGCTTTTCTGGAAAAAAAATATCTATAAAGTTGATAGAATCTTGAGAATTTCTATTCCAGGACCCTCACTGACACAAATATATAATAGTAATTATATATGCCCATTCTGGGAGCTTTTATGCACTCAAGATAGAAAACAAGGGTCTTATTTTATCAAAGAGAAAACTGACTCAGAGGGGCTATATAACTTGCTCAAGGTCACAATTCCTTTCACACATTAAGAAATGGTGCATCCAGGATTTGAACTTGGGTTTCACTTAAGTTTCCGCCTTCTCTCTTCACCACAGTATTTTAACAACTCGCTAAGATCAAGTGGTTTACAAAATGAAACTTAGCAATTTTTTGAAGGATTAGTGGAACAGATTCTTTCTTGATCCAATGGTGGCATTTTCCAAGCTAGCTGTTTTTTCCCCTGCCTTGACATGTGTCCTTGAGGTACTTCAATAAGGGCAGCCCATAGGCTGTGATGGTCAGTTGCCTTCTAGGCCTGGGAATAGACACAGCACAAGCTACAATTCAGGAGGAACCAGCTGGCACCACCACTTGCTTTCAGTGGAATTCCCAGGTTGTCACTGCACTTGGCCCGCTGAGGGCCACTCTTACAGTCCAAAGGCTACAAACTTTGCAAGAGGGAAACAGAGATTTCGAAGCATGTGGGTTAGGGAATCCCAGGCACTGTGCTCAGGGCTCACCATTTGCCAGTCTCTTTCTGCGTGGTCTACTCCCAGGAACTCGAAGAAAGAAGCAAACCCTTCATTTAGCCACAAGTCTTCCCACCAGTCCATGGTCACAATATTTCCAAACCACTGAAATGACAGGCAATAAAAAGACAGTTATAAATGCTCATGCTTATCGTAAATAGAAAGGCCTAGAACACCTTAATACATTTGTCTATGTAAATTTTGTCACAGAAGTGGTTGACATTTATTCCATGCTTTATTTCCCTTGATTTTTCCCCCTTGGCTTTTAGATGGCCTTAAATTCTCCTTAGCTTATCGCCTTTATTTGGGTGTTACTGGAAATATACAAAGTTATAGGAAGGTTGCCTGTGTCCTTCCTGAAGGCAAAACAATGTGTTCTAAATTTCTAGTAAACTGTTTATCAGCACTAAGAAAGACTTCCTTGAAGGATTTTCTGACTTGGCTATTTTCTTATTGCTGTTATTATTTATTAATTTCAATTATTCCTGTGTTCTTAAGCCACTTTTTAAAGCAAACTGATTTCATGCCTAAGATTCTATACCTGATGCACAAGTTCATGAGCAACAACACTGGCCACTCTCTGCTGGTTTGACGAGGCTGATTCCTTGGGGTCATAAAGCAGATTAGTTTCTCTGTAAGTGATGAGGCCCCAGTTCTCCATAGCGCCAGTGCCAAAATCTGGAATAGCGATTTTATCTTTGGGAAAAGGAAGAGTCCAGTGAGAAATATATTCTTTCCATTTGTTCATAACATTTCTTACCAAATTAAGTTCTTTAGATGAATGTTTTTTTAAAAGGCTAAAAATAATTTCTTAGAGTAAAAAACAGTAATCTAGTTGAATCAACTTTTCAGCCCTATTGCACTCAAAATGTCCATAGAGTTTTTCCTGTTGGTTCCAGATATCAATGTGTCTTTTATTTGTTTTAGTGAAGGAAACTAATGACAAGGTTCTTTTAAAGGCCTCCATAATTTTATGCCTTTGGTTTCTCTCTGTACTTCATTTTTATAAGCAGTAATTTTTTTTTTCTCACAGTTTGACTTAGGTAACACAGAGTGTCTATTTTGGGGGATAAAGAGGTGAGGAATAAGAGAGTGAAGTTTGCAAATGAGGACTTAAAAGTAAAAAGTTTCTAAGTGTACAGAAATAAATTTCTATCCAAGGATACAGAATATTAGAGAATTAAAACTCTTTTCTTCTTATTTCTATACAATTTGAGGTCAACCTGATTCCCTACTAATCTAATAATATACCATATTATAGCACTTACATGTAATAAGTAAGCAGGAGAAGTATGGAATTGACTGTATTCTCTCTAAATTCCCTTCCTAAACTTAGGATCCTGTGAGGGCTTTCTACTCCTTATATTTACTCAAGTCTATAACCTTAGACATAATATCTGACAGGAGGAGGCAGTGTTGATCAATTCTATGTCAAATCTCCAAACAAAAAATGCTCAGCTGAATTAGTGGAGAAAAAGCAGCGAACACAGTTAATGAACTTAAATCAGAATGCAATATCTTTATTACTACATAGGATTTAAATGAGGTACAAATGAAAATAAATAGAATTGTCATCTAACATATAAGAAAAACCTTTTCCTTTGGGTGAACATAAAGATTCTTAAAACTTTTTACAAAGGGATAAAAAATGGATACATCTCAATAGAGGTCTTATTTTTGGTTATTATGCCACAAGAATAACACTTAAATGATGGAAAAATATTCCTCCAAGTTCCAATATTTTGCATAAAGTATTGTTACAGAGTGTACATTTGCACATAATCCTTGAACAGAGAGAAATTTTTGTAACCTCAGCTCTCTAGTAAGTATTGCCTTTATAATTAGTGAACTCCAGCACATATTTTTGTTTTTTTGAGCATAAAAAGTTATTTCTAAGGCAAGTGTAAGATAAAATTAATTCCAAAAGGGTTGAAATCATAACAAAGATTATGAAGAAGAAGAAGGTAAAGAGGAGGGAGAAGGAAGAGGAGGGTGAAGAAAGAGAGAAATAAATATTTGATATTTCCACACCTATCCTGAGTGGTACAAGTGAGATAAAAAGGAAACAACTTTTAGGTTCTTGTGCTTAATACTTTATTTAGTATTATTCTGATTTTGGTGAAAAGTAGCTTCTCTGTCTCCTTCTCTAACAGTTAATAAGGGATCAAAAATTGGAACTGCTGCCAATTGCTAAAATAAGAAACCAGCCCAAGTGTCCATTAACTAATGAATGGATAAACAAAATGTGGTATATACATACAAGAGAATACTATTCAGTTGTAAGAAGAAATGAAATCGGGATGCATATGACAACATGGATTAACCTTGAGTATATTATGTTGTGTGAAATAAGTCAAACACAAAAGGACAAGTATTGTATGGTCTCACTAATATGAAGTAAATATGATGAGTAAACTCCCATAGGTAAATTCTAGAGTAAGATTACTAGGAAATAGAAGGTGGGTTCAGAATGGGAGCTGATGCTTAATGTATGTAGCATTATTAATAAGGTTACCTATAAAAGTGTGGAAATGAACAGAGCTGAGAGTAACACATTGTAATGAATATAACTAACACTGTTGATTTATAAATGTGATTGTGGCTGAAAGGGGTAGTATGTGGAAGTAATTGTCAATTGAAAGGAAACTAGAAAATAAACTAGGGACTGTATAACAGTGATTTTGTTGGTGGATGAAGATTGTGGTTAATAGCATAAATATAGGAATGCTCTTCTTGTACAAAGTGTTAAGACTATGGTGATACATGGGAAAATTTACAACTAATGTAATTTATGGACAATAGTTAACAATATTGTAATATTTTGCAGCAATGGCAAGAAGATATTATTTCAATTCTAAGGGACAACAATAGGGGGTAGTTTTCCTTTTGGAGTAATGAAAATGTTCTTCAGTTGACTGAAGTGATGACAGCACAACTCTGATAAAAATGAGAGCCACTGAGTATACACGTTGAATGGACTGTACAAAGTATTGGACTGTATAACACAGGGAATCCAGCGGTGGAAGATGGACTGTGGTTAAAAGAACAAATATGAGAATGTTCTCTCATGAACTATAACAAATGTATAATACTAATATAAGGTGTTACTAATCGGGTGGGTTGGGGAAAAATACACCAAATGTAAGATATGGGCTATAGTTAGTAGTAATATTTCGATGATGCTCTTTCATAGTTTGTAACAAATGTTTCACAACAATGCAAGGTGTTGGTGGTGGGGTGATGTATGGTGATATGCTTTTCAAGTTCACAACTTTTACTACACATTTATTGTTTATGTATGTTCATGTATGAATGATATACTTCAATAAAACACTATTTTAAAACAAAAGGCTGAGACACATTTCTAATAAAGAAAAAAAGATTAAAAAACCACTGGAGTTGTTGCTATTGAAGGGAAATGGTAGTATCTACAAACTTGTTCATAATCACAGCTGTTCCCATGTACAGAATTTGATATTCCACTTGCTTTGTACAGATAATTTATTAAAGTAAGTGCAGAAAAAGAAATAGAAAAGTCAATTATTGGTTGGTTGGTTTTCTTGCTAACTTCATTTCATCCTTTTAGACATTTATATGGGTGCTACACAAAAAGTCTTTGCTAATCACCACTCAGGCTTATTAATAAAGCATTCCTGATATGGATAGAATTGTCATATTCATACCATTTTGATTAGAGCTTTACTTTTATTTTTAAAAAAGGAAACATGCCCCTTTCCACCCCCTTACTTAAATTTTTTTTTGAGATGAGCACCAGTGTTTCATTTAACTGGCTAGAGAATTTAGTCTTGTTCAATGCTGGAAAGCCTGGAAGGACACAGGGCTCTTACACCACCATTTATCCCTATTATTTTTCAAATCACTGAAGGAGGGAGGCAATATAATCTATTGGGAAGGATTCTGATTTTAAAATCAACCGATCTGTTATTTCTGGCTTCGTCATTACCAATGTCTACTTTAATCTTTATTTGGAAATAAAAGACTATATATTAATTAGACAAGAACAGAGTATAGACTTTATTCTTGAAGGAATCCAGAAACAACTAACTGGATCTTTCCGCATCTAGGAATTGTACTGTAGGCATAGAATAAATAGACTTTGGGATGACCATTCACTAATGGTATAATTGAAGGAAGTGAGATAACAGATGAAAACAAAGGCAATATTAAAAAGAAGAAAATAAAAAATGATTCTCACCTAATTTTGGAAGAGAATACTTCATACCAAAGTATTCTTCAAAATAATCAAACACACTCTTAGTTATGTCTGCAGCATACTCAGCCGTGTGCTTTTGTTCTGGCTGGACGTAAACAGTGAGCTATTAAACAAAACACAAAAATTCAGTGAAAAGTATTCTTTTCTAGAACACAGAAAGCTATAACATATGGTCTTATGGAAAGAGGGTGGGCTTTGGAGTCAGCTAAACCTCACTGGAATCTCAGTTTTGCCTAATACTAACTGTGTAGTCTTAGACAAATCACTTCACATCTCTGATACTCAAATGTAAAAGGATGATATTTTATAACTCACTGAGGTATTTTAAGACACAATGGTTGGCACAATTTCCCAGAAATTTTAAAAAAGTTATTATTTCTGTTCTATTTAGAAAGCGTATTCTCTTAATATCTACCTATATTTATCTCTGTACAATTTGTCTTTGAGGGAATGAGGTCATATGATTTTTCTTGTCTGAAGAGCCCTTAATTACATACTTTTTTCCACTAGTGCTATTCCATCCATTGCTACCCAAATTATTCTTTTGGTATTTTTAACTATTCTACTGCCAGAGCCTAAAATATGATGATCCAAAATTTTCTGGGGAGGAAGGCATCTTGGGAAGCTACATCTATTCTCTAAGTCACTAAGATATTATTTTGTGCACCAATGACATTGTTTTAAAAAATAAAACCAAATATACAATTTTTTCTCCCAATTCTAAGCATGTTTGACTTTGTAAAAAATTATCAAGACTCTTCCTGAACATAGTATTGGACAAGTAGATGTGGTCCCTGAGCTCTAGCATTGATGTACATAGATGTATGTTGATGTGTAGGCACTTCTGAATATGTGGAAAAGGAAAAGATTCTTTGGACAATTTGCTTCTGCTAAAAGTTTGTGAGAAATTCAAATAAAATGTACTCACTAAACCCAAGACATTGTATTAGTCAGGTTTCTTCAGAGAAATAGAACTGACAGAATATATATGTATGCAAATAATTATGAGCTTTATTATGGGAATTGGCTATTCACCACCATGGAGATTGACAAGTCCAAATTCCATTGGATAGGCTGGATAAGTTGGAAACGCTGATGAAAGTTTCGATGAAGATTTCAGTGAATTCCCCAGAAGAAGCTGGATGGATGAAATAAAGAGAGTCTTTCTAACTGCTGAAATCATCAGTTTCTCCCTTTAATGCTTTCAGCTGATTGGATGACACTTCTCTCATTGCTGATGGCAATCTTCTCTGTTGGTTATTGTAGATGTAATTAACCATAGATGAAATCAATTACTGATGATTTTAATCCATGAAATAGCCTCACAGTAACAGAACAATCAGGCCAGAGCTTGTCTGACCAAACAACTGGACAACATAAATTAGCCAAGTTGACAAATGAAATTGACTATCACTGACCTGATTCAAAATCCTCAAGTGAAACAGAAGATGCAGTCATCTTATAAGAACAAGTCCCTCTACTTAATCAGACCAGGTGACCCAAGATGAGAAAGATAAAAAGGAAAGAAAAATGATGCCCATTTGCTTCCTTTATTATTCCAAATGCACTGCTAATTTTGGCATTCATTTAGGCACACATCTTGAGCCATCTGTTCTTAGAAGAGAACAGTGGAACGATCCAGTAATTTAAAGGATAAGTTCTAAAAAAGCACCCCTTAAATTTCCAGCAGGTTCACTGTTCTTATATCCACTGGGTAGTTGATTTGCCTTAATTGCATAAATAGAGATGTGTTCATCATCAATTCCAAAGGCAACACAAATCACTCAATTATCACCGCAGCAGGATTCTTTGAGGTGTTTTGTTTCATTTTGTTTTCTTGTCAGAAGTGGCAGCACATTCATTATTCTTTACTGCCCTCTTTGTCTTTGTGATCAATGACGTGTATTTTCCAGAGTTTAGTGAAACGAAGCATTTGTTTGGTAGCCACTGAACAAAGTAAAGGTAATTGCCCCATCTGAAACCAAAGCCATCAGGTTCATCCTGGATTACTATGTTGTAAACTAAGATTCTCAGAAAATTTTCTCAATGAACTACTTAGTGTGTCAAACCCCCTCAGATTTTTTTCCCCCTCTACCATAAAAAACTTCAGAAAGGGCAGCTCCTTTGGACTCATTCCACTGTTGTCTACACCCTCTGTACCGTAGGGCTGCTGTAGTATTTGCGGAGTGGAAAGAGTTGAGAAAGAGGAAGAATAGATAACAGGGAGGTTTCCCAACCTAAGTAGAGCAATGAGGAGGAGAAAGACTCCATGTACTCTTTCTACCAATATTTCCTCATTTCCCATGACAGTAGATTTACTTTGTTTAAGCAGTGAGCCTCTATGACCACATAATCTCAGAAATGCAAACCCATAGGAATATTTTCTATCTTTGTACTTTGGCCCACAAATCACCTGTAACCTTGACGCTTATTTTGAAAACCACTGCTTCAATCACTTGAGCTAAGCAATGAGAGAATGAATAGATACAGCCCATTCATTCTGTAACATAATCAGCCAAATCATATCTATTAATGTCTTCTTTCCCATATATCACAAGCATATTTTTAATGTTAAAGACTCCATCAACATGCCATCATTGTCTGTCATTTGAAGTTCCAGGATTGTTTAAGTGGCGTCCATTTAACAGAAGAACATCTGTGATATTTAGATTTGGTGATTGAAAAAAGCATCCTTCCTTCTGCAGATGCTTTCTCTCTTCCTCTGCTCAGTTTTTCCTGTTCTCTGACCTCATCTTCAACATACGCTCTGTATGCATCTTCCTCTCTTTTCTCTAGGTTTTGGCAGAGGTGCTTAACTCTTCCCCCCTCATCTGCTAAGCCTCAGTGCTTCTGTTCATAACAAACTTCAGTAAACTATCCTTAAATTGGCAACATATTTTAATAATTGCTATCTTTCTAGTTTATGTGCTTGCTTTATTAAGATGTAACTTTCCTTTTTTAAGTTCATATCTAGTCATATGGATTAGCATAGAATGAGGAGGGAGATACACATATAATTTTTTTTTGCTCTTTAGCTTCTAAAAGAGCCGTATATGCCTTTATCCAAGGATTCCCTAAAAGTTTAAATATAAAGTTTATACATAAACTTTATAACTCTCCATAAACTTTATAACTTTCCATATAAAATTATATACAAATATGAAGTTTGTAAGACTTCAAGAATCTTTTATTTATATATTTACTTACTTTTTAAAGACAGTATCTTCTCTAAGCAAATTAAATTACCTTGACATCCCAACCAGTGTTGGACACTTTCAGTCGTGTCTCAAAGCTCTGAATCTATTGAGCTGGTGTCAGTTGGAAAATAATGGGCCTTTCAAAAACTGTATTTGGCTAATTTCTATTTTGTGAGGCCTGATACATCTGCTTTATTTTCATTATTGTTTTCTCCTTTATCATGTTGGAACCTACTGTAAAAATAAAAGGCTTTTAGAATTCTCAATATTATCCCTTTCATTCAAGTGTCTTCAGGGTTTGAATCCATGAGAACTGATTTCCTGGTAGTTGCTGTCACTCCCTTTATGTGTCCCTTTGCTGGGTTTTCTTGACAATGATGACTTGATCCACTGGATACATCTACCTCCCTTAGAACAGCTTAGTAAGCCTTGTACTCCCTGGACTCTAGGATTTATGTCTAGATTTACATAAAGTACATTTTTGTGTCTCTGAAACCAAAATGAAGTAGAAAGCTCAGCACTGTAATTACTATAATTTGTGAGGTAACGTGATAAGCACCTTCCATGCAATATCCATTTTACTCTCCATGTGAACTTTGTGAATTTGGAACTAGTATTAATCATAGAATAGAATGGGTCACATCATTGATGATTACTTTACCCCAATCTTTTTAGTGGTCCAGGTCCCACAATCTCTTATCCACATTTGTAAACATAAAGAGCTCTGAAAATCAAAAGTTTTTTTATACATTTCAGACAAACAAAGTTGGCAGCATCATCTGTCCTGACCTGATAGTAGGATTTTTTGGAGTCTTTATTTTTCTTACTATAAAAATATTGCTGCAGAAATATTGCCGTTTGATTATAAGGTGCTACCCAAGATCCCATAGAAGTTATTCTATAATATTATCTTTCACAAATTTGAAAATTTCTTAATTCCAACATACAACTGGCCAGTAACAAGGGTTTTATATAAGGATTTTAGACCTGTGTTTAGAATTTTAGAGTTTGAAAGGGATTTAAATATAAACTTCCTCGTTGAATACTTGAGAAAAACGAGGCCTAAGTTCACAATGGTTAGAGGCAGAAATGACACTAGAATTCAGTCCAAAGTTTTTTTTTCCTATCATACTACCATTTTTCTCTACTCCTAACACTGAAACCTAACTTTCCCTAGATGCAAAATAGAGATTGCAACAGTACCTATCTCAAAGAGTTATTGTGAGAATTAAATAAGCTAATACATAAATCGTGCTTGACACATAATAGTTTCATGTGCTCCATCAAAACTATTAGTATCATTAGAGAGAATACATTGAATTTATTAACCTTTGTGATTTTCTTTGCTTGTGCTTCCTCATATGTGTATGATAACCACATTTTGATGTTCACATCATCATTAGGAACATTAAAAGAATGCAGGGGAAAAAGTCAATGTTAAACATTTCTGACTTCCAAAACAGGTTCTTGATCCTCCCTCCTGCCAAAAAATTTGAAAGCCAAAACCTTTGATTGGTAAGAAACTGGTATTGCTAAAGGCTTTTAGCAATACCCCTAAAGCAGTAACAATCAGGGGGGGAAAAGCAAGGAAAAAAAAGGCAAGAAAAAGGCAAGCACTAAATTGGAAGAAGAATGGAAGGAGGTCCCGACTACACTGTCGGGATGATTACTTTACCCCAATCTTTTTAAAAACTAGATGAAAGTCACCTGGGCCAGAAGAGGGGCAGGAAAGTCAATGCGGTAAGACTCTGGAAGGGCATATTGGAGTCTGAGATGAGGGCACGAAGTTTAAAAGACCATGTGAACCTAAAGGAGCCCAAACTGCCAACATTTACTGGAAGAGATACTGGGCAGTGCCTGCGAGTTCCCAATACACATCCAAGTACTGCAGGTCAGCCAGGCCACAGGTACATGTCCTTGCTGTCTGTTGAGATTCTTCTATTGATAAGGGTGACCAAATGTATTAGCCAGGATTCTCTCGAGAAACAAGATAGATAGATAGATAGATAGATAGACAGATAGACAAATAGATAGACGGATACACACACACACAGACATTTAGAGATTCATTCTAGGAATTGGTTCATGTGACCACAGGGACTGACAAATCTGTAATCTGTAGGGCAGGCTGCAAGCTAGATGCTCCCATGAAGGTGAGCCCTGAATTCTCCAGGAGAATGGGCTGGCTGATGTAGAGATAGAAATTGTTCTTTCTGACTGCTGAAATCCATTCTACTGTAAGGCCTCCAACTGACTGGATGAGGAGATTCCTCTCCTTGCTAAAGAAAATCTCCTTTGTGGTTGTAGATGTAATCAGCCATACTGACCAAAGATACAAATCCATCTAACGCACACCCTCACAGTAACAATCAGGCCAGTGTTTGCTGGATGCCATTACCTAGCCAAGTTAACACATGAAATGAAACATCAGACCATACCTCCATATTTGCCCAGAAATGTCCCAATTTAAGCCTATTCTTACCATTTATGCCTCTTGTCCCAATATAATTAAAAACATCTTTCCTATCTTTATATTTTATAGATGGCAAACCATATGGTCACCCTACCAATCAACAGCAGCCTATCTTTTCCACTGTCAATCATCCAGCAGAAGGGGCACCCATTCATCTCTTGAGGTTTTGCTGAGTCTTATCTCAACTGAATGGCCTAGGTCCTTTGCAGGGTCCCTAAAGCAGAAGGTAAGATCCTGGACACTCAGAGGGATGTAGGACCAAGAAGGAACCGAAAACTACGTGTGGGCAGCCCTGGACACGGGTGGTGACTGCCTCTGCCTCACATTTGAATCATGTTGGTAATTCATTGTGTCCAACCATATTTGCAAGCTTCTCTGAGGATTATATCTTAGTATATTTCACTCCGTTCCTAGGGCTTAGCATCCTTTGTGTATGCATAGTAGATGCGCAATAAAGACTTATAATCTGAGGGCAGGAACTTCTGTTTCATTAGTAATACAGAAGATGCCAGGTAAGAAATTGCTTTAAATTCTACAAATGCATACAGCTGTTATTACTGAATATAGCATCATTGTTTTTGGATTTTATAAGCTTATGTTCTTAATGTTCTTTTCAGACAGAATGTTGGGAGGGGAGGCAGGACACCTGGGAAAAAGGAATAAGACATTATTTTTTTCAGGATACTGGATCATGGTGCATTTTTCCTGAATTTTAGCTTGCCTCTTATTTGTTGATAAATAATATGCAAACACCTTGGTGTGGTTGGTTGAATTATGTACCTCAATGAAAGATCTTCTTAATTTTAATCAATAATTCCTGTGGGTGTGGATCTATTTACACATAGGGCCTTTGAAGATGTTATTTTTAGTTAAGGTCTGGCCCAACTAAATTAGGGTGGGTCTTTATCCATATTACTGGAGTCATTTTTAAGCAAAAGAAATTCGGGCACAGTCAGTCAGAGAAGTCCAGAGGGAGGAGTTGGAAGTCAGTGGAAATTAGAACAGCAGACACAGGAGGAGACAAAGGATTCTGTCATGTGATGGAATGCAGAGATGCCAGCCAGAAAACCCCAAGGACTGTGGCAAGCCAGGACCAGAACTACAGACTCCGAGAGAAAGCATGGTCGTGCTGATGCTTTGACTTGGGACTTCTGGCCTCTAAAACCACGAGCCAATAAATTCCTATTGTTTAAGTCAAACAGTGTATGATAGTTCTCACAGCAGCCTAGCAGACCACTACACTTGGCTTGAAGTTCACTGGGTGACTAAGGACTTTTTTTTTTTTTTGCTTGTGGCTTTGCAGGTTTAGAATTTGCTTGAACTTTGATTTCAGAACTCAGTTGTGACTAAGAGCCATTTGAGAAGCAGCTCAGCATTGTCACTTAGGTTATACTAAGTATTTGTTGGCAGTTTACTTTCCATTTAAATTTAAGGTGTTTGAATCTTAGGGATTAACATTACTGCAGGATAATTTTTTAAAGAATAAAAAATAAACATTTTAAAAATTTAAATTTCCTCTTGGAGGATTTTATCACATTTTTACTAATATTCTGTTTACATTTTTGTAAACTTAAATAAAGAATAGTAAACATTAGCAATCTCCCATTGCCTCCTGAATTAATGACATTCCTTCCAGGAAGATGAATAGTCTTTAATACAGAATAACCCTCCCAGGAAAGAAATTAATTTTGGGGTAAAAACTCATCAATATGTCATAAATATCAAATAAAATGTTATAAAAATGAGACTTATTCAGAAAAGTTAGCAAAGCCACAGCAAACGTCTTCTTAAAATAATAAAATAAAGCTATTTCAAAAATCATTCTGAGGGAAATAGAAAACCACCATTAGAACAGCAGAGTAATAATTGCTGCAGGCAAAATCTATTGATGAACGTTAAAATGAGTGGTTAAACTTTAAGGAGAAATAAGGTATTCACATAACCTCAGATAAACTTCCTGAAAATATTTATTCATCACTATGATGGTTATAACATATGCATACCCACAAATTCTTTGATACTCTTCCTTCCAGGAGCCCCTTGGGTGTGGGCTTCACTTGGTGATCATTTCTAATGAATAATGTAGGGGGAAAAATAGTAATTTACAGTGGAGAATCTAGCAGATACCCCTTAACCGAATGATCAAAGTTAGCCTCACATGTAACAAGTCATGTTGCTATACTGTGTCATGATCCTCCCCCAGTTAAAATGATGAAATAGATACCCCACCTCTGTGCTAGTCTTTTCCACAAAATCCATAATCCCAATCTGATCATGAGAAAACATCAGATGAGCCCAAATTAAGGTAAATTCTATAAAATATCTGACCAGTATTCATGAACAGAGTTGAGATTATTAAATAAACAAGATTGAGAAACTGTCACGTTTTGGAGGAAGTTAAGGAGACACCCTGATTGATTATAATGTGGTATCGCGGATTATATCATGGAAGAGAAAACAAAACAAAACAACACGTTAGTGGAAACACTGGTGAAACCCAAATAAAGGCTATATTTCAGTTAATAGTTTCGTACAAATATTAATTTCTTAGTTTGGATATATGTATGATAAGTGGTTATGTAAAATGTGAATATTTGAGAAAGCTAGGTGAAAGCTATATGGGAACTCTATTAAATCTTTGCAAACTTCTGTAATCTAAAATTATTTCAAAATTAAAAGTTTAAAAATATATCTCTGAGTACTTGTAATGGTTTCAGAGTTTTATTTAATCGTGAATTCCAAAAATACAGATTGGATTATTCTTGTATACTAATCTGTTCATCTGGGCATGATTAAGTTATGAGTAGGGTGTTAACTGCCACGTCAGTGAGACGTTAAGCCCCACCCCTCGGTGGGCGTGGTCTCAAGTAGAAAAGGCTAGACAAGAGGCAGCAGAGAAAGCAGAGATTAGAGAGAAGCAGATTGAGAAAAGCAGATGGAGAGAAGCGGAGATTTAGAGAAGCAGATTTGAGAAGCAGTTCTGATGTTGGAGTGAGCTGATCGCCGGATAGTCTACAGCTGAACTTGTGGAAGAAACAGAAGCTAAGCCCAGAGAGAAACTCAGCCCCGGCAGAAGAGGAACCCAAAGGCCTGAGCCCTTGCAGACGTCGGCAGCCATCTGCTCCAACACGTGGACTTTGGTATGAGAAGAAACTCAAGCTTTGTGGCCTGGTAACTGTGAGCATCTACCCCAAATAAATACCCTTTATAAAGACCGACTGATTTTGGTATATTTACAAAAGGCACGCCTGTGGCTGACCAAAACAGTACTAAAACAAGGTTATTTCCCCCCACTAATTTCACGCAGGGAAATCCACATATTAAAACCCATACATACACACTTTCTGCTCTTGAGCAATCTTTTTAATCCAACAAGCAATGGACTAAGATAGACCCAAGAAAGGAGACACAAGTTTAATTCTAGGTGTAATTATTCAGAAATTATCCTATAAGACTTTTGGAAGAAGGCACAATGCAATCTCTTTTACTGAGTTGTTAGAATTAATCCAGTTATAGAAGCAACCTAATTAAATGAATACACTTTCTACCAGCGTTCTCTTGGTGAGCCATTCTTCCCATCTTACTCCTCTGATCATGAAAGCCAAGAGGAACTTTACTAGAGTTGAGCTGCTCCCTCACAAACCTCGCACTTATTTACATATCCTTCATTGCAACACAGGGAAACCAAATGCCCCCAGAGAGATTCAAGGCCCAATCCAAACTTACTCTTTCTCAAGAACAGGATTACCTTGTCTATTTAACTTGTCCTCAATTTTATTCATAAAACACTCCTGCAAAACTGAAACATTCTGGCAAAGTTACTGAGGTTGTAGGTCAAAGTACCTCAGATGTCATCACAAACCTCATGACTTACAATGATTTTATATATGGTAATATGGGTACCTTCTTTTTTTTTTTACTTCTTGTTTTTCTTCCCAATTTTCTAAAATGTGTGTATATTATATTTATAGTTTTAAACACATAAAAATATATTTATAATCCACATTTTTCTGGATTGGAAAATAAATTGTAATATATCCCAATGGGAGGTTTGAATTCAGCTATCAGTTTAATAACATGCTTATTGAGGATATTGTTTCCCATGCTATGACTCTTGCAAGAACTACAGAAGCACAATTTTTTGATAACTCAAGAGTTCACATAATTAAAAAGTTATATAATCTCTCTAAGCTTTGTTCGGGGTTGGTTTGTTTTTATTTCTGGGTTGGAATTCAGTGATTTCATTTACTTTAAAATTTTTACTTACCTAATCAACTAAACTTGAAAAAGCCCTCAGGAGTAGATTTCTTGCCAATACATTTGGGAAAACAAACCCTGCTACCTTTGGCTGGCCTCAATTGTTGCCGAACTACTTAAAGTAACTCTTCAAGTTACTGTTTTTTTTTCAGTACTGAGTCAAAGTGTAAGACAACCACTCTTTAAAAAAAGAAAGCATGCAGCGCCATAGTCTTCTGAAATGCCTTCAAAATGCAGTTACTTTTTTCTTAACAAATTTATAGGATTGGGTGTGGTCATGTAATTTTTTTCACATGTGCAACAAGGAGTTTTTAAGCGTTTGGTTCAGACATGAATACTGCCATACTCTCACCAAGCAATAGCTTAAGAAGAATATAGGTCTTTATTCAGTATTTAACGATATGAAGGAACTCATATCAGAGAAGCAAAACACTCAAGAGAGTTTAAGCAGGTGTTGTAGAGTCTTGGATTGCACAGTATAATCTGATCATGAAGCAAGTGATTAATGTACCAGAATAATACTATCAGAAACAGAGTTAATAAGAATGGTCTTTTGAGTCATGAAAATTCTACTAAAAAATGGTGTATCATGTGACTATGATGTACCTCTATTTTTACATTTTTTTACTGAAAAAATAATATAGGGGCTTCAGTCAAGATGGTGCCATAAACTGATGCTTCGATGTACCCCTACTGCTCCTAACATACAGAAATGATAGATACAATATAAAAATAGAAAACCCACAAGACAAACCAGAACTCTAACAATATAAACCTCTCTGTGGAGTCAACAGAAATACAAAGCAGCTGGGCAGGAACTGAAGCTGTAGGTTATTGGGTCCTGGTTTTTGAAGGAGTTGGTCAGAACAGGTTCCTGGAGGTCAGAGCCAGGTCATGCTTCTGAAATCGTGTTTTTAAACTCTGACTACTCTTTCTGATAGTTTCCTCGTGAATTTCTGTTTTTATTTTATGCGGGTCATACCTTCTTGAATTTGAGTGCAGTATTTAAAGGGTGTCTTTCTGTGTGTGTGTGCTTGCATGAATGTTTTATTTATATATATTTTGGCGTTTTAAAAAATTATCTTCTTTCTCCAGTCACCATTATTTACTCCTACTGTGTGTTTCTGTTTTTTCACCTTGGATTTTCTCTTTCCCATTGCTTGTGCACTTCATATGCCTGGTTATTTAGGTCTACCATTTCAACTCGAAGAATGTAGGTTTGTAAGGCTGGTGTGGAATTCCTCTATTGTTAAGATGTAAATTCATTGGATTTCTTGTAATTCTCTCTGGAGTGGGAATTTTGGAAGCATTTTGCACTGAGGTGTCAAATGGTAGATTGTGATTTAGAGTGGGTGGATGGGAGCCAGACGGGGGAAGCTCCCAAAAGCTGGGAAAAGGGGAATTTACTGTGGAGCATTAACAGTTACTTTGGAGACACTGAAGTTCTCCCAGTAAGATTCTGTTCAACTTCTGAAGGAAACAGCCCTATAGGGTTTTTCTTTTTGTTGTTTGTTGTTGTTTTGTTTTGTTTTGTTTTGCAGGAGGGAAATGTCTGATTGCCTGCTTTCGGTAGAAAGGGGAGAAGGAGGGAAAGGGGCCATATTTTGTTCACCTTCACGGCTTACTTTCCCTGAGTTCTGACCCAGAGCCTCTGGGAAGTTTCAAAGGGGAGTTTTGTTTTCTACTCCTCTCTTACTAAATAAGTGAACAGAAAATAATGTATTGTGTCAATATTATCTTCATTTCCCACCCATTTAAGATAGAATATTATGCCCTCAGCTCTTAGAGAAGAACAACTCAATAAATATTTACGACCTAAAGGACATTTGGGGATCTTTTTCAAGCTATATTTTCTATTCTTTCACTCCAAACCTTTGACATAAAATCCATCATTAGAGTCCAGCTAACAAACGGGTACAACTCTAATGATTTGCCCAGCTAGTATAGCAACATTACACATTAACTTCCTTGGTCAGAGGACCAGATGATAGAGCCATGTTGGAAATTCAAGCTCACTGTCATGATTAGAAAAGAGCTCCAAGTACAACATCCTCTGCTGATTGATTCATTACATCGTTTGTGTTTATGAAACTATGTCATCATTAGCGAATTGACTAGCTTTCATTAGTGAATTGATTGGCTTTTATGCTTTGTCTTGGTGCCTCTACCCGAAAAAAAAAAAAAAACGAAAAAAAACTTGACCTGAAGGTAATAATAATTAAAAAAAGAAAATCAGTGTAAAGAGCATCTGCAGATGATGAAAGGCTGTCATATAATTGAATTGTGGGTGATAAGGAGAACACCTTCAGACAAAAAGTCCAGGTTTGCTATGAGACTGGAACAAAAAAACAGCCTTGATTAATATTCTCACTTCCATATTCAGTAAGAGAAGTGCCATTGACTGCACTCAGCACAATCTAGAAAAAAAACAATTTACTCTTTCTGGTGGCATTTCTTTTCTACACCTAATATCATATGTGAGCCACTGTTAGTACCCTTTACCACAATTCAAGATGATATCAAAAGAACATATGTGACAGAGGAAAGACAAATGGTGGACGAGTCATCACAATAGAAAGCCCCTTGGAGAAGGCCTTTGGACTTCCTCCCACTTGTTATAATTTGGATACAATATGGGAAGCAGGCTGGAAAGCAAGATTTAGGATATCACAGTATCAACCCCCACTCTACCAAAGTGAAGGTAAATTTTCCTGGGAGCCAGTTTCACAGGAAATAGAGGAACCCATCCCTTCCTCTCCAATTACTAGAGAAGAGGCAAAGGTATTTCCAGGATATCATATTTCAGAAGGCTTAGCAAGGCACACTATTTGGGAAGAATCTGGAATCTGAGACTCTACCACTTGCCAGCTGGGTGAACTTAGGCAAATTATTTAAACTTGTTAAGCTTCAATTCCCTCAAAAACAGGGATGATAATTTTGCCTGATAAAATGATTTATGTTGCAAAGATTATATGAAGTTTTACAGATATAATATATGGACCAGAGGTGGATGAAATAATAGCCAGACTAAGCAAATGCTTAGGCCATAAGCAAATGAGGTCCTCCAAAATGAAAAAAATAATTATGTAAAATAATTATGCATGTGCTTTTTTCTAATTATTGAATTCGTCATCCTGATTTTAAAAAATCATACTTTATTACACTGAAAAATTTTGCTTTTTGATGCTTTATTCTTGGTCTATTTTGACTTACATGTAGGAGTGGCACCATAAACTTTGAGAGCTTACTTTCAGGGGATTCATTAACCTCTGGTTTGCTCCTCCCTCTCTACCGGGAACCCCCACCACAACACATACACCCAACCATTTTACTAAATTGAGTATGTCCAAATACTCTAATATATTTACGTCGGAGTGCTTAGGAACTAGCTTCTTATCTGTAATGATTTTCTCCTTAAAACAACTCAAGGCTATGCATTCTATGTCTATTGCGTTTATTTTTCATCTGTATGCTTTTAGCTTACCTTCTTTTTGTATTGCTCAATATATCATCAAGCTCACAGACCCTGGTGGCTATTGGGATTCTATGGCCTATTGTGTAAGGAAGACTATTTTTAAACAGCAGAACATTAATTACAAATGCCACAGATGATATATTTTAAATGTATACTATGACTCACAGGTATTCCACTATTTGAGGTTCTCTTTACGGAGTCAAACTGATGTACAGCAAAGCACACCAGGTAAGTGCTCATGGGGACAGACTTTACAAAAGTTGTTCGAATCCATTTATCATCCATTGGCTCTTCTTTCTATTGAAAACAAAAGATAAATCTTTCATTTATCAAAAAGATTGATAACATACAAAACAAAGAAACATTTTCTCCAAACTTAGCTCTCTAGTCAGAAGTTCTTTATCATTTTCTTTTCAGCATAGTGAAACATTTTTCAGTTGAAAGAAGAATTGAACTATACAATGTATTAGGTTTCTCAGGGAGAAGTAAAACTTTGATTGCAATGTAAATTGGACAGGAGTTTATTTCTCTCTCTACACCAAACATGAAATCCTAACCATAATATTTTGGGGTATACTCTGATACCTTAATGAAGAATAAGCAATGCCTTGAACACAACAAGAACTGAATCAATATTAGCTGATTTGACTATGTGCAGAAGGGCAATAGCTGTTCCAGGCACAGCAGGACATGGGCTTCCATTTTTTGTTGTTGTTTTTAAGATTTATTTTTATTTATTTATTTATCCCCCTTCCTGCTTGTGCTCGCTGTGTCCATATGCTGTGCGTTTTTCTGTGTCTGCTTATCTCCCTTTGTTGGGTCATCTTGTTGAGCCAGCTCACTCCTCCCCGCGGGTCGTCAGCAGAGCTGGTTTGCCTTCACCAGGAGGCCCCGGGAATCGGACCCTGGGCCTCCCATATGGTAAATGGGAGCCCAACCAATTGAGTCACAGCCGCTTCCTTAGGCTTCTCTTTTCACTTCTGGTTGTCTGTACTGAAGACCCAAAATGTGGTCATTTAAGTCACTGTCTTACTCTCCATATATAGAAAGAGACATTCCATAGCCCAGGGAAACAACTGCCCCAATCATCCTGGTTTTCTGCCCATGCCAGTACTGCCTTTCTCACTGCCAATTACCAATCCTAATTCAATCAAGAATATTTGCCCGATCCTGGCACCCACTGCAGCCACTCTCTAAGTCACACTACAATGGGGGAGGGGGGGCTGAAAAAGGGATTGGATAAAGCAGGCTGGACTAGATTTGATGCTTAGTTGACAAGGTAAGCTTGTGTGTGCATGTCTTTGTTTAAAAGTGTTGGGGCTCCAGCAAGGTAAGTCTCTCTCTCTCTCTCTCTCTCTCAAAATCTAATATTATTAGTTTTGACCTCTTAATTACCCAAAATATTCTCCTTCCTTCAGGACAATTATTTGGATAAAGAGTAGAACATCTAGCAGCTGGTGAATAACTATACTCTGCAAAATGGGAAGATAATATAGGGGAGTCTTTAGCAGAATTTGACAAAATTCATCTTTTTCTTCCTCCCTTTACTCTGCCGCCATTCATGCCAAGACATTCTAATTGTATTTTACTCTGATCCAGTTTTCTGGATTGGTATGTCATACTTTAAGTTTTTCCTTTCCTTTTCTTCAATCAAAACTCAATTGTTCAGGTGCCAGACTCCAGGGAGGACGGGGGGAAGAATTTGATTAAACTACTTCACACCAAGGCATGGATGGCCAATGATAGTTTACATTTAATCCTCTTAAAATTTTGTTTATTTTGCCTTTTTCATTGTTGTTTTTGGTTTTGCAAAGAATATTTTGCAATTAAAAGGGGTGAATTTCAATGTTGGTATTTCAGAGAGTGGAGCAGAAAGATGGGAGATAAAGTTGGGGACAGGGTGTCCCGGGAATAGGTAGGTGAAAATATACCAAAGTATGAGCCTGACCCTTTTATATGTCAAGGGATAAGTTATGATAAACCTCAGCCTTGAGGTTACGACACTTTAGTCAACTACTACATTACCCATTAAAGTAATGACCTGAGAGTCTTGTGTTAATTAATAATTATACCAAAAAACTTATCATAGTCTGTTATTTTTTTTTTATTTTTTTATTTTTTTAAAGATTTATTTATTTTATTACATATCTCCCCTTCCCCCCCGTTGCGGCGACGCGCCGAGACTTGGTCACTGCGCAGGCGCGGCTTTCCCCGCTTGTGGGCGGCTTCTGCTTCCATCACGGCCGGCTCCAGTTCGCGGGTGGCTGGCTGTGCTTGATTTGCAGGCGACCTGCCCTGCCCGTGGCGGCTTTTG
>PVKH010003895.1:0-24189 GCA_004027955.1 Chaetophractus vellerosus
AATAAAAGTTTACAAAAAGACATTGGTAACAATGTGTTTACAAATAAAGATATTGACTGGATATTTTCACTTATGGTGAGTAATAGCCACATAGTTTAAATAGTATTTTCCAAGTCTGTGATACTCTATCTTCAAAATGAAGCAATATCATAAGAAACTCATAAACTAAGAGGAAGTGGATTTTAACATTGCATGCCCAGTTTTGTCCTAAGAATATAAATCTGGTAAATATTAATGGGCAAACTGATTAATTATAAATGGAGGGAGAAGTCCAATTTGAGAGGACTATCCAATTTGAATTAACCAGAATTTATTTATTTATCCTCTCATTCTTAAAACATTTATTGCAACTCTAATATGTGCCTTATATTGTTTAAGACTGAAGCATAATAGTTCACCCTTGGAATTTTTTTATGCTATGGGAACTACAAAGAACTTTTAAAATAGAAGCTTTATTTAACTTTGCATTTTTATTCTAAAAAGTATTTTTAAATTATTTTAAGAATGTTTTTATGAGTGAAAAATGAATACTCTCTTTTGAGAGTAGAATAATTTATGTAAAACACAATTATATTTATTGTAACTTTTAGGTTTTAAAGTAAAAAGATCCCTTAGGGTGGGGTTAAGAGAATTGAAATTAATTAAAGAGAAAAAATTATAATAGAATATTTTAGAATTGAATTATTAAAATTCATAATTTAATTAGCTAGGTTATGATTTTACCTTCACCTTTTTGTGTAACCACAGAAACGTATGAAAAGAAAAGGCAAACACATCTGAAAAAACATAAAAATATCAAGGGAATAAACTCAAAGGATTGCTAACCTGAAATGCATATCTAAATTAAAAAATTATTCTCATTGTGTTTAAAATGGATTCACCTATACTAAAGTAGAAACTTGGCAATTTTTACAACCATACTGGGGATAAACTAATGAGTTCTTAGATAGGATTAATTTATATTCTTAAATTTCTTTTCCCTACATTTTGCCATAAATGATATTCAATGATTATATTTCCCATAATTAAAGAAAACTTTGTCAGTAATCCCCCAACCTTTGCCCCTCTCCCAGGAGAGGGAGTATTTTGTATCTTGTTCTGCCCTTCGAGTCCTTCATTATTTTAAGTAATGCATCCTTAAGGGATGAAGAGAACAGCCTCCCACTGTCTTTTGTAGGCTCTCCCTTTGGCTGGGAAGGGGAGGATGGTCCTCCCTTCAGCACTGCTTCTTCTGCTAATCCCACATCATCTGGAAGTCAGATTTGGTTTTTGTTTTGGATAGCTAGAGAAGGGAGGTCCCTGGAACATTTTTAGTACTGTTGTATGTTTTGTATGTTTAGAGCATCTCTAAATATTCTTAATCTGACAATGGGGGAAATCAGGTTTGCTTCATTATAATCCGTTTCATTTGTTCAAATACAAACTTTTATGTATCTGTAAGAGAAATGCTAAAAAAAGAGACTACTGCATCAAGCTACATTTTATTTTTTAGGGACACAGTATACTCTTTTATTTTTATTTATTTATCCTTTTGAAATTTAATCTTTATTTACAGGACACACTGCAAGATATGAAACGCCACATATAAATAAGAAACACATTGAGGAGAGGCTTCATACAGTATGTACAGTTCGGAGCTGTTCAAATATAGTTTCATTGTAAAAAGTGCTACATAACAAATCACATTTAAAAAGAGTTCTTAGTAGAGAAACAGCAAGACAAACTTATACGAAACGTAGTACACAAACAGCTTTATACCTCAGCTGTAAATCTAAAAGTTAAAAGTCCCAGGAGTACCACCCTGAACTTGGAAGGTATAGCCTTCAGAGCTAGTTTCTGGCACAATATTCTGATCATCTTCTTCCTCTACAGAGAAATGATTCTCAGTCTAGCTTAATGAAGCCTTGTAAACAGACTCATTTTCATGGTTTTGTAGAGCTTCAATTTTGTCCAGGCCTCCACATTCTTCAATTACTATACTAAGTTTCTCAGTATCACCTAGTTTCTCAGCAGCCTGAAAGATATTTGAAATGACATCCAGAATAACCAGAATAATTTTGGTATATTTCACAGTTAAAATGTTTACCAACAATTCTATTATGCCACAATGGATAAGGTATACAATCTGTTCAACCGTTCCACCACTTGTAGAGTTGGTCACAGCCCACACATCTTCCTTTTGTGTCTTAAAGTCTGCCCTATAAAGAACACTAATGAGGAAAGGTACCCATCCATGATTCAGTACTTGCTGTATCTGGTCCTAACGGCCAGCTGTGATTTTTGACATTGTCCAGGTAGCTTCCTTCTGAATATTAGTTTTGGAGTTAGTTAGCAGCTAGGAAAGACAGCAAGTGCTCCTACATCTATTACAACCTGAGTCTGTTCATCTGTTCCAGTAACAGTATTCCCTATGGCTCTTAGTTCAGGAGTCACAACTGGCAATTCAGTAGCTCCTAGGAGCTTCACAAGCTGGGGCACAACTCCAGTTTTCACAACCATTTCAATTCATTCATTTGGACCATCAGTAAGATAGGAAATGGCCCCGAAAGTATCAGCTAATACTTCTGGATCATCACGATGCAGGAGATGAGCTAGAGTAGGAAGAATTTGCTCAAGCACCTAACGGGGGTGCAGGATTCTTGTCTTGACAAAGGCTGGAAAGTATCCAGGTAAGATTATATAAGTAACCACATGGTAAAGATGACATATAAGGAACTGCAAGTAGAGACAACAGAGGATCAACCGCACCATACTTGATTACCAAGTCTCAGACAGATGAGCTATCACCTACAATGTTTCCTAGAGCCCAGACAGCTTGTTCACTGGTGTAAGCACGGGGAGATGCCAACAGAGAAATGAATGCTGGGATAGCACCTCCTTCTACCACAGCCTTGTTCTGTTCTGATGACCCAGAAGCAATGTTAGGGAGTGCCCAAACAGATTCAAACTGAATGGGAGTACGATCAGTTCTGCCTAAGAAGGACACAAATTTTGGAATCAAACCAGCCTGGATTATATTGTCTATGGGGGCTGTTTCTCCCTAGAAAGCAGTTTCTAGCAGCTTGAGTAGCTTGGAGCTGGCTTTCCAAATTGTTGCTATTTATACCTTCGACAGTGTCATCAACAGACCAATTTACAGTGCCCTGTTTGTTACAGTTTTCCTGCAGTGGAGAAGTAGTGTCATCAGGAAAAGAGCTGACATTTCTCCTTTTTAGCAGCTGGTCATCCATCTTAGCTTTCCACAGCTCCACATTAACTTCTATACACCGCCGCCTCATTTCTGTGCTTTCCGTCCCCTTGTTCTTGTCTCTGTTAAGGCGGCAGCTGGTGAATTAGCATTCTCATTGGTGGACATGGTTGTGAGACAAAGGGAGAAAGCTGTGGAGAGGGGTCGGGCTTCCACAAGAGGCAGTGCGGGGCTCACGGGCTGCGGGTCAACTGCCCTGAAAACGTCCACCACTGGCTCAGGCCGAAGACTGTGTCACAATGTGCTTTTTAAAGAAACAACTCTTTATCTGGAGACTTTTATTTCCCCCAGACTAGGGGCTGTATTTAAGTTTGGACTGAAATTATGTTAGGACCTGTATCAGAAAGGAACAAAAAAGAGAAAAAAAAAGAAAATAGGGTTTTGGAAGATTTTTATATCCAAAACTGCTTTTAGCTGTAAACCAATTATTGATTATGTTTATAAGCATAGTCATTATAACAAGCATAGATACCATATATTCTTTCAATTAAAAAATATGATTTCCTTTTAGTTGATCATTGGCAATTAGTTGAATTGCAATGAAAATATTTGTTTTCTTTATTTTCATTACTGAGTTATGAACAGTGAGATGTGCATATACTGTTCATTGCACAGTGCCTTAGAAACATGAGAATAAAGAACATTTTATTAATTTTATTAATTTTATTAATTTAAAAAATTATGAATCATCCCTGGATGCTGTTGTTTAGCTGGTAGCCTGCCCCCCAAAACAACTTTACCTGCCACAGTAAGTTAGCAAGGTGGAAACAAAGAGAGAATGTGAGCACCAGTGAGTGAGATTGGGGGCAAAGAAATGTGATATTAATGGGCACACATCTTGAGGCTGCTGGGGCCGTGCCAGTTTCCTGTGCACTTACCACAGGAGGCATGACTGACCGGTGCCCAGGGATTTTTAAAAAATGGCATTTGATTATGATATTTAGTTGCTGTTCTAAGAGATTGTAATTTTAGGTATTTCTGATAAATTAGTTCAGAAATTTTGATGGCAAATAATAGAAATGAAGTTAAATAAAACTAACTAAAAACAAACCAAGAAAAAACTTGAAAAAACATGGGTATATTTCATAGTAATGTGGCAATATCTCACAAAATGCAGTTAAACATCAGGGATTGAGTGGTAAGGGGAATCCCAACTTTTTTCTTTTCTTTTCTTTTTCTTTCTTTCTGTTTTTTCTTTTATGGTGTCCTAGAAGTACATCACTGTCATTTTTTTTCTTCATGCATGTCTACTTCATTCTCTTTCCTTTCTCTCCTTCTCCTCTTCCCCTCCCCGCCAACCAGTTTCTTTATTACTCTGTCAGTATGTTTGAAGATAACACTGCCAGTTACATCTTTTTTTTGGTCACAAAACCCAGCTTAGACCAATATAGATCCCATCAATATCCTAATTCCAACTTCTCAGAAAGAATCTGATTAGCTCAAATTGGGCCCAATGCCACTGCAGCAATATAGCTGCTAGGGGCCCTCAAAATGACATTTGCCACAGATGTCCATGTGGCTGTCCACAATGGTTGGAAGATTACTGGGAAGAGAAGTTGATTTAATTAACTTCAAGAGTTTTTAGTTTATCACAATAAAGGGTAATTCATCACTGTATGAAGCACTGAAAGGAACAAAAATGAACCTGAATCTGCCTTTGAAGTAGCTAGTGCTTTCCTTGGGACAGATTATAGTGTCAGAGACTTGGGACTTGGAAAAAGGAAATATTACAAAACAATGTGACATAGATGATCATTATGTGGAAAAAGGCATGTGGCAGCCAGTAGGAAGAGCAGCTCTCTAGGTCAGCTCGCTTTTGGGGGGAAGCTTTATGTAGAAAGTTAAATTTGAGATTATCCCTGAATGAAGGAGAAGCTTTATTTAAGAAGTTAAATTTGAGATTATCCCTGAATGTAGGAGCGGAGTCAAACTGAAAAACAAAAGGGATTTTAGATAGGCATAGAATAGAAAACATTCTAAGATTTAGCTTATTTGTCATTTCCTTCTTTTCTTGACTCTTGTAGGCTATTAAGTCCTTCTAGTTTCTCCCCTAACATATATTGCTATGTAATTAAATAATTTATACTTCCCAACTTGACTGGGATCATGTTTTATTCTAACATCTCACACAGTGCCAGGTACTTGTTCTTTTTTTTTTAATGTAATTTTATAAGGGAATTATATGTCATATTTTCTTATCATTATGCAAAAGTTTGGAAATTATAAACAATATTTTAAGCAGGAAAGGCAAATCAAGCTACTTAATATTAAATTGACAAATTCCACATGGCAATATTTTTGAAGTTATATATATATATATTTTACTTTTTTTTCTTTTTAAAGAATCTTTAGATTACATAAATGATACATAGAAAATATAGGGGGATTCCCATATACTCCACCCCCTATTCCTCCCACACTTTTCCCCATTAACAACATCTTTCATTAGTGTGATACATTTATTACAATGTAATAATGATGAACTCATATTGAAGCATTGCTACTAACCATGGTCTATAGTTATCATTATGGTTTACACTTTGCACCACACAATTTCACAGGTTTTGACAAGATGTATAATGGCCTGAATCCATCATTGCAATGTCATTCAGAACAATTTCGTTGTCCCAAAAAGGCCCCATGTTACACCTATTGTTCCCTCTCCCTCCCCTAGAACCTCTGGTGACCACTGCCTTTATGTCAATGTTACAAGTTCTTCTATTGCTAGAATAACAATAAGTCCACTTTAGTCCATAGTTGCAACCCTCCCTTATGTTTGTTCATTCTTCAATCTTGAGGATTTTAGGATGGCCATGAGCAGTCCGTTTCTGACTGGGCGGGGGCTGAGATCTCATGGGGCAGATGGATAGAACCAACTTGATTGCAGTTGTAGAAATTCTGTTTTTTGGGGATGGGTGTTATCCATCATCATCCTTTTGTTAGTTGTCCTGGGTGAGTCTGATGAACTGGAGAGTAGGTGTTGCAACTCTTCTGAGATTCAATCAGAATATGAAAGACAAAAGATTTAAGTCTCTGTTACATATATTTAACAAGCATAGCAAGCACTTATTCTTTATATGTGGCTGGCTGGCTAACCAACATGGATATATTCTAACTGGAAAGATTGACTTGGTCAAAGTCATATAAGAAGGAATATCTATGAGGAGTGGCAAAATTGTGAGAAAATATCTGAAGCAATGTATGTCTAGGTAAGGTATATATTTTATTTTATAGGCATGGCGAAATCTATTTTTTTGGAGATCTCAGAGGCCAGAAATATAAGCCTGCACTTGACCTTAAAAGTTTTGCAAAAGTCAGTGAGAACTCTTGGGAGAGTGGCATCATGAAAACGTAGTCCTGGTGGGCTGAAGAGACTAGATATCAGAAGAATATTGCATTATTCTGGGCATTGATTAATGAGATCATGGACCAAAAATGGGCAGTGAGAATGTAGCAAAGCAGACAAGTCCTAGAACACTTAAAAGACAGAATCTCCAAGAATTGGCTATGTATTATAAATCGGTAAAGAAGAGAGAATAATTAGAAATCCATCTAACGTTTTGAGTTTGGGCCATTGGAAAATGTTAAGATTTTGGCCTAATTATTTGGCAAAACAAGTTTGATTACAGGGAGGTAGGTAGTAAAACTATGCTTTGTATTTATGAAGCATAACATAAATACAGTATATTATAAATAATATAATTGTATAGCAGTGAGATGCTTAACAAAGGCCACTTCTGGGCCATGCTATTAGAATAGCCAAGGTGGCCTTTTCCCTTTCCCAGAAAGCATCCTTTTCTCTCACAGTGTTTATATGCTCCTCGTTAGCAATCTTCCTATCAGCTACAGCATCAAGTAATTTTCTCTCAGGTATTAGTGATAGAAAATGGTTATTCAATGTAGTAATATGATCATTTCCAATGAGTCATCAAGATCCAAAAGACTATTTCAGAATTGATTGCCAGGTGACAGGCTAGATCCTTGTCCAAGCTTATAAATAAAAACGATGCTGAAGGAAAATTTGTCAACATTATTAGAATCATTGCAAAAGGTAATTATCATCATTATTGTCTTTGAACTCAGTATGCAAATTCACTTAGTTGCTAATTAGTGTGGTAAGAAGGAAATATCATAGGATCTCCAATTTATAGGTTTGGATGAATTTTCCATATATAGTGGTATACTTTAGATTTGTGTGTGTGTGTGTGTGTGTGTGTTTAATAGCGTACTTATTTGATACCTAGATAGGCAGATATCAAAACACTTGAATTTTAGTCTTGTGTGTCTCATTTCTAGCTTTCTGATTTTGGGAATTCATTTAATCTTTCTGAAACTTAGATTTCTCATTAGTAAACATTTTTTGTGGTTGTGAAAGTACAGTGAATAAAAACACACTATGTGAGTATAAATAATTATAAAGAAAAGTTAAATTTTAACTACTTAATAGTAACTTTGAAAATCTGAAGTAAATAATAATTTAGAAGACAAAGATATATTGAAATTAAACAAAGTTGTTCTTATGCTGAAATTCATATTAAAATTCCACCATAGCAGGTGCTTTGGAAATGTTAACTTGAAAGAATGGAGCCCAAGTATTATTTCACAAACCCAGTTTAGGTATATCAAAACACACTCTGAGACAATTCTGCAAAATATTTTTAAAAATCAGTAGTTATCTAAAGTAGATTTATATAAATTTTATTGCATAGAGGTAATTTCTTTGATTCATTTTGTGCAGTATGGTCCTGGCATTAGAAATACAGGTTGTTTTTTTTAGCAAATTTTCATACCAATTACTTTCCTAAGCTACCAAAAATTGTAGCATAAAAATTACATAAAATATATATTATTATGAAATATTGCCAATTTCACAACTCTGCTTAAAAGCACCATTGGGTACTACTTGTATTCCTTAAAATGCTCCTATTTGTTTTAACTTTTGCTCATTCTATATCCCCTACTGCTCCCCATTCACTTCCAACTGAAATATTTTAGACCCTTCTATGCCCCTCTAAATGACCAGTCATCTTCCCAAAACCTCCACAGAGCCCTCTTGCCAATTGGATAAGTGCTTCCCCTATTCTGACTCCCCATGGATCTTTGCCCATTGTTCTCTAGATAGTGTCCAACCTAATTACCATTATTTAGGTGCTTGCTCTCTCATTCATAAGAATGAAACATTTTAATAGGGATGTACTCTTTCTTACTAATCTCTAAATCTTATAGCATATAGTGTAGCACCTTATATATGGTAGGTACTCATTAAATATATTTCATTAAATTATCACAAAATGGCAATTAATTTTTTATTGTATCATTTGGAGAGATTATACAAATCCAGATTTTGCATAATTTTGAAGGATTATGAATGAAATAAGCATGATACTCATATTTGGTAAAACAATATTGTAGCTAGTATGCCTACACTAGTGTACAGTTGGGGTTTGAGATTGATAAAGATTTACAAAGGCATTATGCATAAGTTTAATTACATTTGCTTTATTTCAAGAGGTCTTGATCTTTTTAATTTACTTTTATTCTTTTGAAAATTCCATTCAACCTTACACTCCATTTGTAAGATGTGATTTTCATAACAGTCCTGTGAAGTGGCCTTAGCAAGTATTCATATCTCCATTATACCCACAACACAGTGGAAGAAGGCAGAGGTCAGGTGACAAACCCAAAGCTAAGCATGGCAGAAGAGAAAATCAGGTCCACATCACATCACTCAAAAAAAAATCTGTGTGCTTAACTGCATATAGTAAAAGAAAAAATAGGGAAGAAGGCAGACAGGAAGAAATAATATTGAGAAATAAAAGGAAGATGAAAGAATCACTTTGAAGTAATATCTTGTCATTGTATGGCAAACAGAATCATGAAACGATATTCACTTTCTCTTTTTAGTTACCCTGTTTGTCTAAAACATTCTGAAGGCCTTCTCCTAGTTAGATTCAAATGTTAATGGCTAATTGGGTATTTACTATTAAAGCACTCTAGATAGAGTTTTTTTTTTTTTTTTCCTCTTTTTCGATTCAGGTCAGTTTTATATAGAAGATTGCATAAGCCTCACTAGGAGGAGCAGATGATTTTCTCCTCTTGTCCCTTGCTGAGCTGCATTAAGAGAACTGTCTCTACTATTTAATTTCTTTATATCAAAGGCTTCTCACCTCTGCTGGGGGCTGAAGAGTTGATTGAAACTAAAAAAGAATTGGACGACTAAGGGAACCGAAAGTACCAAAATTGACTGATAAGGTTCCATGGTAGGAAGTTAGAATTATTTTATGCTTTCAAGGAAGATCTTGCAGCATACGTTAATTGTTTTCCTGAAACAAATCTACTAACTTGATTGTATGGCTGCAAGAAAAGTGTTTGAAATTAAAAACTAAAATATAACCAGTAGGCAGCAAATATTTAATTTCTGTTTGTTATAAGCAAATAGATTTCCCTCCCAGCTGTACTTCTAAGTGTTTTCCTTACATTATTATGGTACCTTTAATATATATTCTAATTTAGTTTTGTTAGCACACAATTAAATCTCTTTCCCAGTTTCTTTGATGTAGTATTATCAAACTTGTGTCTTATTTTGTACATATCATCAAGACAGCTCTGCACATGGAAGTTTAAGTATTTTTTTTTTTTTTTTTAACACTAAGGCTTAACCTGTCCTCATAACTCAGTCTCTTTAATCCTAGGATTAACCTAGCTACAGTTCCCCGGATCTTTTCCTTAAAGCGTGGCAATGTCTTTTTGCTCGGTAGTGAAAAGAACTAATGTAAGACTCTAATTAGGGCCTAACCCTTACAATGTGTAATGCGGCATTCACTTAGTTTATCTCGCACATACACATGGAGTGTAGCTACACATTCACTGCACACAAAGAATGGCTGTTTCTCTGCGGATGTCCTCAGAGGTCTGTGGGTCTGAGCCATCAAAAATAAATTTCTATAGTCACTTCTCACAAAAGTTTGCAAATTTCCTGCATTTGTCATCCATAACTCTTACATAATATAGGCTTTAACATCCCAAGCCCACCATTTTCTTGGATTTAATTTGTGTCTATTTGTCCTAAAATTCCTTTCCAAAGGGCCAGTAACTAAATTTCCCACTAGCTTTTAATTTTCTTTTTACTGGATAACAAGAGAAAAGAAAGGAACGTATTCAGACCAATATTACCCAATTAGGACCTAATTACAGTGCAATAGCTAAATGACTAAGGCATTAATGACTATGATAAGGTCCACATTAAAGAGGAAGACATAGTATTTTGTAGTTCCCCAAACTGATAGAACGACCCAGATGTACTGTCACTACATAATATTTTTCAGTTTTTGAAAATAAATTGATCCAAATTAGCAATTTGTTAATATATATTCAAGATCGGGATCTAATGTTTTATCTTGGCAGTTTTTACAAATTATAAGACCAAACTTCAAGTCATTTTATTTCAATTATCATTGTTTAACTTATTCTAATATGTACATGAATTTTATCCTCCATAACTATGTTTTCTGTTTGTTTGTTTTTTACTTACATTTTGTAACTTTTATGTATCTGGCTTTCTTTAAAGATATTCAATAAGTGGAAAACAGATAAAATGAACACAATCCTGATCACCACATAGAGATCTAATTACAAAATATTAAAATCTTAAATTGAAAGGAAAACAAAATGAAGATTATTTTTATTTGCAAAAAGAACACAAGTAAATTTCTTGGCAGAAACTGCATGTGTATGGACAGATTCCTCTGATTTAGAATTATAATAATATGTGCTAATTATTCCCAGTTCTATTTCTTAAAACTTTGGTGGTTTATTATGAACACAGTACAATTTATAAGCCTAATACTAGACTCAAATCTCTTAGAGTTATGTTAACTCTGAATACATGTGTTCAAGCAGAGTTGTATTGCAAAAATCATAAAGTGAAGTCTCCAATTCATAAAGGACATCTGTTTTTCAAGTTAAAAACTGTATTGGATCATTTTCAACAACCTTTTTGGGCCTCAAAAAATAATGCTTCATAAAATCCATTATATATTTATGATTTTAAATAGATGATAGTCCCTCAGTTTTTGTTAAAAAATATTACTCCCAGTGAGTGATGAAAAATGCTTTAATTGCTTGATTGTTATCATGCTTACAAACTTATGAACATGAAAAAGCTAAAAAATATTTACATGAAAATGTTAACTTTATAATTTAAAAATCCAAATCATCAATTACATTTTAGCTAATCTTTTGTTTTGTTTCTCCCCAACTAGTTTATTAATAAAATATTTTACTAATTTATAAACCCCCTTTTATTACTTTAATAATTTTGTCAGAAAGTCTTTAGAACAAAAATTAAGGGAAAATAAGTATTTTTAGAGTCCGTAGTTTCACTAAACAGAAAGGTTCCAACATTTAACTGACACTGTAATTTTTAGATTTCTGTGTGATAGACAAAATAAATTTCCTTTCATTTACTATGAATGTATGATTTCTTGATCGGCAGTCATTGCCCAAGGGAATCAAGATAAAATTACATTCACCTGCCTCACCTTACATCTAGTATATGTTTTAACCTACAGAACAGAGCTAGTGATATACTTTCACGTGTACCATGGATCTTTTAATATCCCTTGTAAATCGTGGCTTCTAGCCTTTTAATAATTCTAGTTTCTACCTGGACTGCTTCATTGTCAGTCCTCTTTTGGTGACATATACTTCAGAAATTCCATGTAATACTTGTTTTTAAGTGAATCACTTACTGTATTTTGGAATGAACTTACAAAGTCATGGTGCTTATTTTATATCATAATTTTCAGCTGACTTCTTTTCCTTTTTTTATTTACAAGTGTGGATTTTTCCTTTAATATACAGATTAAATGCTTAGCTAGCAAGCGTATCAAATGTTGGGTATTATTTTTCTAGGGTTACCAGCTGGGCACTGGCATAAAACTCTGCTCATGGACTTCCTGTTTCAAACATAAAAAGATGCAGATATTTTCACCTGAAGTACACATACAAATACACACACACCTGATGCCTGAGCATTTCTCTTTTAATGTCTGTTAGCTTTGAGTGCTCCAATTCTTTCTAAATATGTCAATATTTTCTAAAGTTTAAGCCCTCTAGGATTACAACATTTTTTTCTATTAGAACAATAAACTTTCCGTGAAATTCTCTTCACTCTTGGCTCCAGTTCCCATTAAAAATCCTTTTCAAACTATCTCTTCTCAAGCTTCTTGGCAGGAAAGAAAAAAAGTCTTATTAGGAGAAAGCAAAATAATTTCTTTCCTTGTGGATGCTTTCTAATAGTTAAAAATCATAACTTCATTTCCTGTGCCTCTGAGCTATGCTGTGAAGAAGTCAATCCTGGTAAGTTATAATTAGACATGTAGGATAATTCTAATGATGTCTTACAACTGATGAAATCAGTCTCAGCCCTGTCTACCACCTGATTACCATGGAAACCATTGCTGGCCAACTGAGTAATTCTGATCAAAAGGAATTATTATTAATCCTCCTAGTATATGTTAGATAGGGATTTGCACGGCTTTTGTTAAAGTTTCTTGTGGAGGCTGAAAGGTCCAGTAAGGGTAAATATTAATTCTTAATGTGCTGGAGAGCAAGAATTGCTATGTCTCTGTGGGGCACAACTGGCTCTCAGTAAATCAGATATTAACAGATTATAGGATCAGTCTTGCACCACCCAGGGATTAGAGATAAACAGGTGAATTTAGAGAAGAAATAATTTCCATAGCTGACTTTAACCAAGTCATTGCCTTGTTGTATTGAAATTTAAACAAGAAAGATCAAATGTATAAGGGATTTGAAATTTGTTAAATCACCTGTACTGTAATTTCCAAGAAATTAGGTGATGATATGAAAAATTGTTTTCTTCCTTCGCATGTGTGTGATATGGAAGGTAATGACCAATTGTCTGTGATGAGAGGCATAGTGTTGCTTAAGGATCTTTTCTATATCTGTCTTTATCTATATATTTAACCAAGCTATTGTTTAAAATTAAAAAATAATAAAATCAAATTTGGCATAATAAATATAGCAAGAACTGAAGATGAGCTCTTAATTAAGAGAATCATCTTGTAAAGTCATGCCATATAAAGTTGTAATAAATTCATGTGTTTTCCAAATTTTCAGTTTACTTTCCAAAATAAAGGAATGTGAAAATCAGCATTATTAGTTATATTTGCATTTTGTCATAATTAAACATGAACATTTTAAAATTCCATCTTTCTATTCATTGGTATTGTAATGAGTATGTATTTGCACAAGATTTACAGTAACAGGAAATAATTCATTCAGACCAATGGAAACTTAAAACTTTGAACAATATCGTACTGTTCTAAAGATCATGTCAGTATTAAAAACCTATGTTCTCTGTGATCAAATAAAATCCATTAGTAATGTAAATTAAAAATTGTTTCAGCCCTTGAAAAGGGAAGAATGAAAGTTTGTTTTTAATTGTTCAATAAGTTTTGGCCTTGCCGTAAATCTGTTATTTTAGGAAGGATAAGATAAAAAAACAGCCGATATTTAAAAAATTATTTCTTGGTCATTCTGACCTTATATGTTACATAATATATTTATGGTCTGTTTTGGTCTTCTGATGAGTATAGTTAGACCCTGATTTGCTTTTGCTTTGGCATTCAGAAAGAGCCAGAGGATTGAATTGGCATTTGTGCCATGTATTTTTGGCTTGCCCTAGTGAAATGTGTTAGTTCTTGCAGCTGTATGAACTGAAAAAGGGCATATTTTGTAGATATGCCTGGAATTAGGAATTACTGTTTACACACTAATAAACAGAATCATGAATGTAAATTATGCACTTAGTATGAATTACTATTATTATTATTGCTGTTATTATTATTACTACTACTTTGGTCAATAGTTAAATCTCCATCCTGAAAGAAAGTAAGGTGATGATGAACAAATGTGTGTCACTGTCGTATAGGAGTTCCGGTATTTTAGAAGTGAATTAATATTTTATCCTAATAGTATCATCTAAAATGCCCGTGCCAGAAATGCATTAGATCAGGTAAGACTAAAAAAAAAACAACAAACTAAGAGGAATTTATTCTTTTAGGTAAATAGAGTAGTTTTTATTAGTCTGGAGTGGGGAGTTTATTTGGAGAGTTAAGGTATTTTATATTTTGTTAATAATTTATCACATTCTTTGGATGACATCATCCATTTGTTCATTATCATAGATTTATTTCAAATCCATTTTCATTGGAAAGAATGCTGGTCCATGACCTGATGATCAAAGAAAATCATTTTTTTGGAGCACTTCAACTCATTAATTAAAGATCTGCCCTAACTGTAATCTTTGACTGGAAATATCTAAGGTTTTATATAAAGGGGAAGAATATGTATTTTCTTCTTGAAAGTCTAGGGTTTGCTCTTGTATCTCCACTCTTCTCCCATTCTCCCTTATGAGTCTACTATATACTCTGGATATTATCCAAAGACTTTTATAGGATCTCTAACGTTTTATTTATTTACTTTTGTAACCTTTTCAAGGTACTCAAGGAGAGCCCAAGTCAGTTGTTATATGTAGCAGCCAGTCCTAATATAGCCATACCTTGTGCATTAGGCAAGAAATCTTGTAGAAGCAGGAGGTAGAATCCTTCCCCTTTACCTTTTTAAGGTTGTGAAATATAACATGTAAACCTATGATGTAGACATGATAAGAAACAAATGTCTGAAAATCATTCAGCTTAGATTAAGAACCCCAATAGATTATTCTTCTGGATGAATAGGATTTCAATTTGCTATTCGCATATATAACTAGTAGTTAGGTGTAACCTTACAGTGTATAATGGTTTTAAGACTTATAATGTAAAAGCCAAGAAATTTTATAGTAGAGAAGAAATGTAGTACTGAGAAGTCATAAAACATGAACTTTCAAAACTATGTTTTAGAGCTTCTTAATGTAACTATTTTGCATTATTCACCAAATATGACTTTGTTTCCTTTCTTAATTAAAAAAAATTAAAGTTTTAATTAATTAAATAAAGATATAAAGTAATAAAATTTGAAATAAAAGGACCAAATTAATCATGGTTTCTCTTCCAAAATTTATTATTATAAAGGTTCTCTATTATCTTTGGAAGCTCTATTATTGCATTCAGCAATATCAAAATAAACCACTGAAGCTAAAACCTGGTATACATGCATATTTTAAAACGCTTTTAAAATAATAGCTTAAGAGAATATAATTCGGTTAACATCGAATTTATTTAATGCTTATCTTGCTTTGCAAACATATATGCTAAAATTTTTTAAAGGTAATTTTTGCTTCAATTTATAGTTAGATGATTTTTCTATTTATCTTCTCCTTCAAGAAATAGGAAAAATAAAAAACAAAAAGCCTACATTCGTCTCTTGAATACAGAATTTGACTCTAACTTTGGTGGATAACGTGTGAAACAGTGGCAATATTCAGACTTGTTACTGCAGCTTGTCTACCCTTGTCTATATAGAAAGCTCTCTGTCAGCCAGAGCTCTTGCAGATAACACACTTCACTTGCTGGAGAAGTAACATCCAAAGAGTGGTTTTAATGTTCTAGAGATGTAAATGGAGTGTATGGTAGAATGGCAATAAAAAAGCAATTTCATTTAGGAAATCTCATTTCTTAGTGTATATCCTGTGAAGGGATATTGTTTGATTAAAATAAAAGACATTAAAATTCAATAAAGTCAGAACGATCATGGTTGAAGGAAGTTGAGTCATTTTAAAGTTAATTATGCTTGTGGTTGATCTTGTGGCTGTGTCGCTGATATATGCTTTGCGAAGTCTGTGTTTCATGAAACCGTACTTTGAAAAAGAAATAAGTAAAGTCTCTTCGTTGGGTGCACTGGAGGAGCATGATGCCAAGGAGGAAAAACGGAGAGGCACATAAAAATATGAGGGTTTCCTAATAGAAAAATAATTATTAATGTTCTGTTGATACATTTGTCAAACCGTTGGATTACAGAAAGATGTAATGCCATACTTTGTATTGCACAGGTTGTAGAAGACCTTGTTTGTCTGAGTCCCAAATCATTTGATTCATTAGCTATGTGTCTTTAGACTTCACACCTTTCTGAACTTATTTATTGATCTATAAATCTGTTCTACATGTGTCATATTGTAAAGAATATAGAAATATACATTGTAAAATTCACAAAATTTCAAAGTGTTATGATAGTATATGTAGTATTTATAAATATAATATCTGTTACTAAAATATGTTTAACTCAAAGCCTCTAAGCCAAAAATCTAAAAGAATTTTCCAACACCAAACCCAGGAATTTAATAATAAATTGAGCAAATGGCTGAATTTCTTTGGGTAATGGTTTAGGAATATTCCCCTTTAAAGGAAAGACAGTGGCCTCAGAGCTGGCATGCATGGCTCTTGCATCAAATGAATGAATAAATACATAAAAATAAATAAATGTATGTATGTATGTATATGGGAGATTCTTAGAGTAATTCTGTTATGATTAAACTGCAGAATTTCTCCACACAGTTGTTATTGTATTGGTTCAAGTTGGCATGCTTACAGCAAATGAAAGTTCACATTTACACCCAATGTTTGAAGGAAGAGCTCACTGTGTGGAGAGAAAATAGTTTCTACCTTTTGTTCGCTTTAAAGGACTGCTCATCAATTATGTCATGTTTAAAGATCCTTATTCTTTAAGATGACTAGGCATTTTACTTCATGTGATATGCATTTAGAGCTATGTAAACTTTAATTTCTTCTACAAATGCACACTTGAGGAAGTAAGGATAAAGTATGGGTTCCCATAACTTACTTAAAGACTATAATAGACTGTGGATTTGTATGTTGAAAATGATTTCTTCTAATCCTGTATTAACTCTTCTAACACATTTGAGCTATAGCAGATATTCTGGGGACCTAAAACTATTTGAATTTGATGAAAACTATAGACAACTTCATAAGAGGTAGAGAGAAACTAAAAGGGTTATATATACAAAATTTTGAAAAAATTATGAGCTATCCTAAGTCCTAATACCCTGAATGAGTGATATGAATCAATAGCATGAGCAGTAAGTTATTATCTTTAAGGATGAAGGTCTAAATAGAAACTCTTAATACTAAAACTATACAGCAATATGGCAGCTACTGTTTATTGAATGCTCCCTGCATGCCACACAATATACATTGCATTCACTTAATTTTTAATCAGTTCAACAAAATATGCTATTATATTAGTAACCACATTGCTTCAGTGAGATAAGGAATGACTATAGATATTCAGTTTTGCCCCAAGTTCACAGAGATAAAGATTGGTAATCTTCAGATAAAGCCTGGATGAATTAAGGGCAATGAATTAAGGCAATCCCTAATTTGAAGATACAAGATTGAATCAAGAATGAGCAATAAGGTTGTTACCAATCAAAGGCAAGCTACTTACTCAAAACTCAGGAGCAGAACATTGTTTCATACTTTACAGAATCATAATCTTTGTATAGAATTTTCTTAATAATACATGCTTCTCCGTGATCTTGGCTTTCTCCTAGAGCCACTTACTTTTGGTTAGGCTAAGTTTGTTCTTATTATAAGCATGTTAGGTTATTGGGCCAAATATTTTAGCATTGGGGAAAATTCTTATCTTTTCTCACCCACCTTGACTGCCCACAACTGCTTTTGCTTACTGAGTTGGCTACAGTATTAATATTACCCAGAGTCGGCTAACTATTATAACAACCACAAATGTCAGTGGCTCATCAAAATAGCCATTTCTTTCTTCTCATGTCACTGTTCAGAGTGGGTCAGAGAAGAGATTCCTTGTTGCTGCCCCATTTGCTAGGTATCATATTCCTATCCCTGAGTACTTTGACTTGGCAAGAGAGAGATGGAGGTTTGTGTGTAGGTTTTGTGTTGGGCATGGAGGTTATATATACCACTAATGCCATCAAATCAGTCACATGCATGCCAACTGCCAAAAAGGGAACATGGGGAATATTTCCTTGCTGTGTGTCCAGGAGAAAAGGTGAAATTGTTTGTGAATGATTGTTTGTGAATGATTAATCTCTGCCATTTTGCTCTAATATTATGTACTGATTCCTAGTAGGTGATCGACAGTTATTTAGAAAAAAGCCTGCACTTCCTTTGCTAGGGCCTAAAAGGATATGTTGTGTGGTTATAAGTTTAATGCCCAATTGGTTTTTGAAATGGTCTCTGATGTCAAAGGGTGGCCAGGATGCTTATTTTAAATTAAAAAACAAACTTTCATAGAAATGTAATATAGCAATAGAAAACTGTATATGTCATAAGGGTAAAATTCAATACATTTTCACAAAATCAACACAATCATATAAAGAGCACCTGATCAAGAAATAGAACCTTAGAAACTCCCCAGAATTCCTCTCAGGGGTCCTTTCCAATCACTTTTTAGTACATTTCTTTTGGTGAACATATGTACAAATTTTCTTTAGGTATATATTTAGTAGTGGAATTAAAGGTCATAAGACACGTATTTATTCAGCTTTAGAAGATACTGTGATGCCAAACAATGTTACAAAGTCATTATACCAATTTATACCCCCCTCCCACTGGGTAGAAGACTGCTTATTCCATATCCTCACCAATATTTGGCATCTTCTGTCTCTTCATTTTAGCTGTTCTGGTATCATGTAAACCATTTCATTGTGATTTGATTTGTATCCTTGAAGACTAATTAATGATGTTGAACATCTTTTTAACCATGCGACATTTTGATTTATGTGAGAAGAATCCCACTCATTTTATTTTTTCTATATTCTCAAAATATAGCTCAAAATTTTAGAAATCAATTTTGCTTTAATTTTCCCCTTGTTTTCAACAAGGTTAAACTGCAGAAATTATCTGTAACGGTGAACCCAGCCTTCTAGATTCCAGCTATCTCATCATGGCAAAAAGTGAGAAGTGGGATCTTGATCTACCTCACCATAATTCTTTTGCTATAGACCAAAAAATGGTCACCTAAGCCTCTTAGCCAAATTGGGCAGGGAAGTGTTTTTATGATTTTTTTTTAAAGTTTGAGCTTTTGGACATTACTAAAATTTATAGTTTCTGAATAAATATTGACTCTGATGTAATTAGGAAGAAAAATCAGAAACACTATTGAATGGGATTTGGTCATGAAGCTTTCTCTTATTTTTTCTTTGATTTCAAAAAGATTGTAACTACATTTTATATATAACTTTAAGCAATCTGAATAGAAGGAGCTTAGGTGTGTATTAACCTTGTGCCAACAATTATAACAATTTTAACTGAAAAATTAAGGCATAATCTAAGTTTCCCAAGTCAACTCACTAAGGAAAAAGAGATCAGAGGCAAAGTTCATAAACCATGCTTTGTGCACAAATAGAGTTCTGAGAGGTAGAATTGAATAATCCAGATGCAAAGTTGGGAGAACCAGAATCACTTTTAGAGCCAAAAAGAGATGAAAATCTTTAGAAATCCTCCCAAACTAAAGGAATTATGATGGCCCACCCCAGATGTAAATTAAATTAAATTAAATTAATGCTAAACTAAAGCAAAGATAAGGAAGTCCAGCAAAATGACATTTCTTCTTATGGTTACTAGGCAATTATTTTTGGTTAATACCTTGAAAAATAGTGTCTTTGCTTAGCTGATGTCCTAACACTGCCAAATATGTGCACCATCAGGACCAAGAATGAGGGAGAATCTCTGATATAGAGAAAATCATTTCTTCCTCCAGACCCTGGTTCCAATTGTAATCTTCAAGCACAGAAACTGCGTCTAACTGTGGGATCGTCATTCTGAATTACTTTTCCTATCTGTGTGGTTGTGAATATACATAGATACTTAAGATAGAAGCATTTAATAGTCTACTATATATAACAGCAATTTATTATTGTCAGGCAATATATAATATCTTTTAGTCTCCCCCTTGCCCTAATGAATTCAATTTTAATGAATATTATATGAAAAAGTACTTTGCTATATATAATATTAAAGATTTAGATTGTGAGTATGAAATGAGCTAATCTTGTGAAAATATTATCTCCATTTTACTGACTTTCATATACCAAGTTGGTTCATGTGATAAGAAAGCAATTAGCATACTATCAATGAAAATATTATGATAAGACTTTTTATACTGAATTACTGGCTTTGTTAAAACCCTGGTAGTTCCCATTTAATAAGGCATTATATGCTCTAGATAATACACTAATACCTACTGTGGATATGCCATTTAGGGAGGTGCATAGCCTCTTTTCCCTTTTCCAAATTAAATTTCCACTTAAAAGGAACTAGCTATGGACTGAGTTGCTTGTCAAAGGTACAACTATCTCCAGTCTTACTCAATTCTTCAATCTCAAATAATGACTAATTTTGCCAGTAACTGTCCCGGATTAGTTGCTGCCATTCCCTGCCAATATACCCTACATTATATCTTATTGAAAAAATTAGTTTCCCAAGATGTATATGAATTCCTTTACACTTTCTGTAATGTCCCTGGAATGACCTCAGTTCATGATTTCTGATTTATCCTTCCATTCTTAAGTCAAACCTCACATCCACTGCAGCCTATACTGATTTTCACACAAAACTAGATATTCCCTTACTTGGGATCTTCTTTTCCTATTGCATAATAACACTTTTCCAATATTATTAAATTATTGTTATTCATTTCTCTCTTCATAGACTCAGAACACGACTCAGACTCCTGGCATTGTACCAGGCATATTGTAGAAACTTGCAAAAATGTTTTAATGAATGAGCGAATGATTGGATGGATGGATTATACTTTAGCATTTGAAAGGAGATTACAAATGAACCTGAAAGTGCTTGAACGTCATTTTCAGTCAATATGCATGTCAGCCTTCACATATTCTAGGTTCATGTGAAATGGCTTTTATTAAAATATTTGATGATTATTCTTGCTACCAGATTTCTATTTCCTGATATGTTGCCTTTTCTGCATAGCATTTAGAATGCTTACAGATGTTCAAATACCCAAGATATTTGTTTGTATGATTAAAGAGAATTGGAGAAGTTAATGTGAACACCATGCCATACAAATTAACCACATCACCTATAATCAAATTGACTTCCATAGAGATTTTAATACAGTTCTTGAAATTTCCAGCCACTTGTCCCCAGACTATCTTAATAATTTTATATTTTATATGTTTTTATTTTTCATATCCACATCAAGGTGCCATTGGACACACCTTTATCAACATTATAATGTTTAATTCTTATATTTAGAAAATTAATTATTGCTTTTTAAACACACATGTTTCTCTGAGTACTCTGTTGGTTTCAAGCAAATTATTCACACAAAAGTCTGTTGAATTCATTCAAATAAAGATTCACTTGTGAAAGTCTAATTAACAATCTTTCTTCAATGTTTACTAGGGAAAATACTTATTTAATCAGCACTATAATTTAATATAAAATTTACAAAAGGTGATTTCTAATTTGAGAGTATATAAAGAACAACAAAGTACATTTTATTTAACTTAAAAATCCATGTTAAAACTGGATTTTTAATACCTGGCATAGGAGTGCATAGAATGAGATGCTTAATATCATAAGAATTACAATATTATGTGAGGTTTTAGCTCAGGAACTCAACTACTATAAACTAATTTAGAGATACACTTTAATATGAATGCATACATGTGTTCCCTTATTTTAGACATGTTGCCATTTCTATTTTCTAACCACATCCCACAAGTCTCCCTTCTTGCTTTCTCCCATTTCTCCAGTCCTGTGTTTATCTGTGATGGGAACGTGGAGTGGTTGAAGAGAGGAAGGGTCCCAACAGCTGAGATGAAAAGGATCTCATCTAGGGCTTTCTCCTTTCTCCTTTCATCCCATCCAACTTTACTTTCCTCCCTCTGTCTGTTCTTTCCCCCTTTTTTTCCTGAATTTTTGTAAGGACCAGTGGAAAACTATATATCATTTCTGTCACATGCAAACATTTTTTCTGTAGTCTGCATTTTTATCCCTGCTACACATTCATGCATAACCGTGTCTCTGTCCAACTTTGCCTTTCATGCAATTAGAGGCTTTAGTTCCTCTAATTTTACTAAGTTTTACATATGGGAAAACTTAAATAATCTAATAGCTTTCCATTTAAGGACATGGAAACATTTTTATCAGATTTACAATGAAAATTGTGGAGAGTTAATTATTGCTTGGAAAGTATCCGTGCTCTACTTGTCACAGGTAAATTACCTCAAATCTGAGACATCATGTTGTCATCAATTCCCAGGAGGTGTCTTTAAACAGCCTTCTCCTCTCACGATCTTTTTTGGAGCCTGTTAGTTTGTTATATTCACTGGATATTTTAGACCTGCCAATGCCATACTATGCCACGTGATTCCAGGGTTCTAGCAAAGTATAAGCATTTGGATAATAAATGTAATCTACTCTATTTCCTAATATTTTCTTATACTATAACAAATAGGCAGGAAAAACACATTTAAGTGTACTTTTGCTAAAATGAAAAGTAAATTTTACCCAGAAGAAATGCATCTCATTAATATCAATAAAAACACAAAAAAACTCTGACTATTTTAAGTATCTTCATAGAAACTATTTATAAATATTAAATTGAATACCATAAATAGTGTTGATAATAAAAAGCTAGTAATCTGTTCATTGACTAAACCTGCTTGTCATTCTCCAGTAGTCTATGTAACCACCTGAGAGAATGATGAGAGTCAAGCACTAATGAATCTTAGAAGTCATTAAAATGCAATCATTCATGTTCTCAGAAAGCTTTTATTTTTTTATAGCCTCTTTCTAAATTGTCAATGCTTTTGAAATAATCACTTGACGTGTTTGTGTGTGTCTTGGTTTTGACATATAATGCTTTCAAAATAAAGCCTTTCTGTTCTGCTTTGATTTTGATAAAGACTGAGTCAACACATATTATTAAATTCTTGTATGTTCATGTTATGCAGGAGAAAACTGATATTTGAGTAGCAATATACTAAAAGCCTTAAAGATCTGTTAATATAGATATGAGGCATATCCTCTGTGGACTTAGAATTCTACATAAACTATATTGTTGATAAATCCAAGTAAATACTGAGCAGTTGGAATAAGACCGTGGAGCATAATGGAATAAAAACAGATCATCTGAGGCTCAGTCTCATGTCTGCCATATACTAGCTTTGTGATCTCGCTCAATTTATTTGACCTGTTTGTGTGTCAATTTCCTATTTTGTAAAATTGATATATTAATACTTTGCTTATGCCATTGATATACTAATTAATTACCTAATATAGTGTCAGTGTTCTCCAGGGAAACATAACTGACATGAGATAGATATATAATATTGTGAGATTTATTATAGGAATTGGCTCACGTGACTATGGGGATCGGCAGGTCCACACTCCATAGGGCATGCCACAAGCTGGGAACTCCAATGAAGGTTTTTGATGAATTCTGCAGGAGAAGCTTGCTGGCTGAAGTAGAGATAGAAATTCTTCTTTCTGACTGCTGAAATCATCAGTTCTCCCTGTGAGGACTTCAGCTGATTAGATGGGACTTCTCTTACTGTTGAAGACAATTTCCTTAGTTGACTGTGGATGTATTCAGCTATAGATGCAATCAACTCACTAATGATTTAAACCTATGTGTAATGGTTTCAGAGTTTTATTTATTTGTGAATTCCAAAAATATAGATTGGATTGTTCTTGCAAGCTAATCTGTTCATCTGGGCATGATTGAGTTGTGATAAGGGCATTAACTGCCACGTCAGTGAGACGTTGAGCCCCGCCCCTCGGTGGGCATGGTCTCAAGTATGGAAGGCTAGATAAGAAGCAGCAGAGCAAGCAGATTGAGAAAAGCAGATTGAAAGAAGCAGAGGTTGGAGAGAAGCAGAGAAGAGATTTGGAGAAGGAGATTTGAAAAGCAGTTCTGATGTTGGAGTGAGCCGTTCGCCCGATAGCCTACAG